>KK120342.1:217374-237610 GCA_000611955.2 Stegodyphus mimosarum
AGACTCGCACATACACTTGCACTCATTTCTCCAAGCATTCCCTGTCTCCAACAATAACCCGGTAGTTTAGAACTGCTGAAATTTACACAAATCACGATGAGACGTTGAAAGAACTGCATTTTATACCAGCATGTAGTGTTTTCTAGGTTTCTTCATATCTAAAATAAATATGAGCCAATTTTTCTTCGAAATTCTGTCACGAAGGCATATCTTCTAAGTTATGGCATGGTTTATCATAATCAGCTCACCAATTAGGCATTTCTGGCAATATTTGCGGACATCATGCTTAAATGTTTTTATGAAGTAGGATAAGCTATCACTCAGCTAATTATCCGAAATCATCTATCAGATTGCCGAATCGCTACCACTTAAATAAGCCTTTCAGTGTTCTTCTTTGTCCATTGCATTAATATTGCGTGACTCAAAAAGTGTCAAAAATTTAATTGCACGACATTTTATGAAACATTTACTGTTGATTTTCTGTTGCAATTTGAAGGCTTTCTTTTACCTCGACAAATATTAAGGCTCTATGGCTTGAAAAGTATTAACATTTTCTTATCGGACAGGAAAGTATATTATTAATATGAATATTAGCAGAACGAAGTTAACCGCAGATTGAAAGAATTAAACTTCACTAGTCTAAACTGAAATAACATTCAACAAGGAGAAAAAGAAGATATATTCAATTAACTAATGAAATACAGCATTTTATGAGTAAATTATCTTCAGTTTCGATTACTTTACACATATACAGATTATTATTATATACATTAACTTTTATTTAAACTTTTCGTAGTTACTAGTGCTATTTTGGCAAATATTGCTGTGAAATGTGAAAGACCTAACTACTGAAATACAACTTACACTAAGTACTTTTACTAATTATGTACATGCTTACACTTCTGTCTCATGTGTAGCGTAGCGTAGTTCTTATATGCCTTATTCTATATACTAATCTCGCTTAATCTATTACCGAAATTACGATGATAGTACACTCCGGTACCATGCTTTAATCTTGTCGGATCCTACTAGGAGAATTATTCCAATGCACTCACTGCCTAGGAAGTGACTTTGCGCCGTCGGCAGGGCATTTGATACACTGAGCTTATCAGTCATTTAACTCCCGTTGGTGGGTTTACCTAAAAGGTGACCAGATTTCGAAGTTCGAAATTTGAGACGCTATTCTTTTTTTCTGCAGATAAATTATTTTATTGTTATTGTGGTGGAGGTGGTATGTATGTCAATATATATATATATATAAGATAAAAATGTATAAATGAGCTTTATAATTTAATTTAATAATAGTCTCTTAATTCCTAATTTTTAATCTGGGTGTTTCCTCTTTATTTAAAAAAAATTTCTGGACTGCGTCATTTCTAGATAAATCTATGCCAGAGCTTTCGTAACGCTATCACGAACCTAAACTCTAAGAACTGAAATTTTCCTAACCTGAACGAAAACCTTTTTCGTAACAGACTGCCATATTGGATAAATGCGCACTTCGCTTGTATCTCTGCTGCTGCGTGGACGGCATTTCGCTGTGTTCTCTTCCTATCGCAATGATATTCAAAAATATAGATGTTCCGGAAATAGGCACGATTAAAGTGCCAAGTGAATTGGGGCCACAAATGTCAATTTAGATAAAAATGAAATTTAATCTACCTCGACTGACGAGTTTCCTATTCATTATGGATTAGCATTCTACGTAATCAAAATTCTTCCCCTTCAGTACATCATCTACCTTTCTACGCAATTAAAATTCTCGCTCTTCATTTTGGATTCAACCGTCTACGTTCTACGCCATCAGTATTGCAAAGTACTTTTTTATTACAGTAAATCTACTAGGATTGGATCTGTGTGAGTCTATCACTTTCTTTTTTTTTGTATGTCTAATGAAACGATTTTGATGCAATTCTGTGCCATGCTTATTTTTTATTCCTGCATTCATAATCCCTCCCTAGTGTTCTGCTCAGTGACCACGAAAAAAAAAATATATTGTATGATCATCCATTTTTAAAGTGCTTTGCAATTAATCACTGCTGTAAGTTCAATAGCAGTCTATTTCAATCAAATAATTCACTATTCTATTGATCAGTTTTCAACTACTATATACGAGATACTTCCGTTTTGCATCGAAAACTAACGAAGGTCATAAACTGTCATTTACTGCGCGCGCGCTGAACTGCGGGAAATGCTTTTAGTTTGTTGCAGATTCCTGCGTTTTAGTATGCGGCCTTATGTTTATCCAAATGATTTTCTTTCTGTCAAACTGTATTAACTTAGGGTTTTTTGAGTGAAACAAGAGTGATGCTGCTGCAGTGGCTTTTAAATTCTGTATGAAGAATTTCAGTTAAAAATCTTTGCACAATTTTATTGTTTTGAGACAAAAACATAGTACATAGTGTTCGAAGAATGAAAACATAAGTATTCTGATATTTTCATTTAATGGTTTTTGCAACTATTAATTTTGTTGGTGCATTCTATTTGATGTTTTCTGCTAATAGAGTGTGTTTTGTAGAGACATTAGGCATTTTTTGAAAGCAGGAGAGATGAAAAACAAGCAATGCCCTTGCCGGGACCCGAACCAAAGACCTCTCGAATATGCGCCGAGCTTGCTGACCACTACACCACGAAGGCATGCCAAGAAGGTGGGAGAAATACCTTATATATTCCCTCTTTTAAAGAGCGACAGGGGATTAGGGGCCCAATAGCCAAATCCTGTGGTGGAGAATCATCATCACCACATTTTAGTTCGGGCGCCAGTGTAGAGACATTAGGTATTTTTTTTAAAGCAGGAGAGATGAAAATGCCGGGATTTGAACCACGAACGTCTCGAATACGCGCCGAGCGTCCTCACCACTGAACCACGAAGGCATGCCAAGAAGGCGGGAGAATTACCTTATAGTTTAAATTTTTCACTACTTTGAAATAATTAATTAATTAATCCATAATGAATAATTAATTAATTATTAATTAAACGCTATTTTGAGATTTAAACACGTAATACCGTTTCTTCTTTGTTTCAGGAAAATGAAAAATTAAGAATTTTATGCTCAAGTTTGAATGATTTTCTGAATTAAATAAGCAAAGCATTTCAATATTTTTTCTAGGAAGATTATTAAATTGTAATGTCATTAATCATATTTATAAGTTATTTTTAAAATGTCTGAATTAACGTTAAGAGTTTTATAACTATTATGAGAGAATGAAGTGAATTTAAAAAATAAGTGAAAGTAATACAAATAAGTGATGTGAAATTATGGTAAATGCATGTTAAAATTTATAGGTGATTTTATGTTAAGTACAGAGTATGCTAAGGGAGTACTGGTTCCGAAACAGAAGCCTGTTATTGCTTCTGTACAGTTGCTCTTTTTACCCTCATCATATAAAATAATATTGAAGGCTCTCATTTTATGATTGAATGCAATTATTTATATATTTTTATCATTGCACGTTTTTAATGGAATGTATTAGTGCAGTTAACAAAGGCCAGTTACCTTATGCAAGAACGGAAGCCTTTCATGTACTGCCTTAGCATCCCTGAGCCACTGGTGCAGAACAGACACACTAGTTAGCTCAAGTGGATAGCCCTATTGATGGAAATATTTGTTTAGTAGTAAATAACGCAGGGCCTTCCAGTTCGGTAAAATAAGGAATTGCAAATGAAAAGATAACAACAGAAAAATCCTAAGTTCTGCAAACTGACTCCTTCTATGTTTGTTATGTTAAAATGTAACAGATCAATATAGAAATCAATGTCATACATTTTTATATGTTTCAGTTAATTAGAATAAGTAATGGTAATGTAGATGCTCTTGTGATACTCTGTGATAACGAAAACTTTCCCGGAAGAATTATAATTAAGTGAACTTTAAAACGAAAAGACTTTGGAACTCAAATGCTGAAAAAATTAATAGGGCTCTAAAATTAAATTTTAAAAATTGATGTTCAAAGTTATAGTTTACAATTATTAGCCCAAAAGGCGTTAGCCCAGAAGGACTAAAAATTTTGTTTTGGCATTTTGTGTCGAAAACCTTAAAAGTCTGAATCACTTTTCAAATTGTTGCCACCAAATACTATCGCTCTGTATTATATTTAAAGATGTTAAATAATGAAGTATCTGCATAAATGTATGTATGTTTTCCGCATTGTCATAAAACAGCGGTACCTAGAGCCATCAAATTTTGAATAACGTAAGTCTCTACCCGAATATGAATGCCCAAATTTGGGCATCTGGAAGCCCAAATTTGGAATTTGTTTTGTTATCTATTTCATATGTTGAAAAGCATTTATGAGTTTTTGATTAAGATACTCAACAATTTCAAAGGAAACGATGGCAACACTGGACAAAAAAAAACATTTTAATCTCCAGCGCGCGAGACTGTGTATCGAAAATTCTAAAGATATATTCTTTTAAAATTATTTTGCGATATTGCTGTTGAATTGAATTTTATGGTTTAAGTGCGAAGAACATGATATTTAATAAATAAAGGTAGCACACAAAACGTTAAAAAACGCTCCTTTGGGCGTAAAATAAAATCTGAAAGCTTTCAGATTTTTTTAAAATTAATTATGTTGATCAAAATTTTATGATTTACATTTCTCTGCATAATATAATTAATAATATTTCTATAACGCGTTTTCTTTCGATACTAATCCATTTCGTATGGCTGTTACATAATTTTGACGATGTCAATGGAACTAAAATATAAACAACCAATAATATTTTTATAGCAATATTAATTATCCAAATAAAAATGCATTGAGAACCAAAACTAATTCAGTCTGAATTAAGATTTCATCACAAACGTAACGTATTCGCTGCAACTCTTCGGCCTAGCTAGACTGCAGTCTGCTGCTCTCTACTTATTGCAAATACTTCAAAAATGTGAAAATTTGAAAGTAGGCACAAATGCTGTGCCGAGTTGTTTGTAGCTGCAACATGTTTACTGAAATAAAATGAAGGTTTAATCTGCCTCGACTGCCAAATTTCGTAGTCATTAAGGATTCAACATTTTAACATTCTACGCAATCAGAACTCTTCTTCTACAGTATGGATCTTCTTCAATATGTCATCTACATACTGCGCAACGCAGTCAGTATTTCTGCGTTTCTGTATCTCGGTGTATTCCGTTTGGCAAATGATCCTCAGGTCGGAAGCCACCCTACCGGAAGAGTTGTATCTCGGTGTATGTATATGTATATATGTAAGATAAAAAATACGTAAATCAGCTTAAAAATTCAATTTAACAGTAGGCTTTTAATTCCTCATTTTTAATTTTAGTATTCCTTCTCTGTATTCTAAAAAGAAAAATTAATAACATTTCCGGACTGCGCCATTTCTAGATTAGTCTATGTCACATGGCTTGCGATACTGTGTTGACGTAGTTAATTGGGAACTTGAACTCAAGATTTTGAGAACTGAAACTTTTTTAATCTAAACCAAAATCTTGGCGATCTTCCATATTGAATAAATGAGCACACTTCAGCTTCTCTCTTTGCTTGGCTTGGATACAATTTCGTTGTCCTGTCTTCCTATCGCAACAGTATCAAAAATGTAAATGTTTTGGGAATAGACATGATGGGAGTGCCAAGTGAATTGTGGCCACAAATGTCGATTTAAATAAAATGAAATTTAATTCGCCGCAACTGCCAAATTACCTAGCCATTAAGGATTTAACATTCTACGCAATCAGAATTCTTCCTCTTCAGAATGGATCTACGTTCTACGGCAAACAAGACTACTACGTTTCTACGTCTCAGTGTTCCTTCATCAGCACTTTTAAATTATGCTGTTGTTACACACACACACACGCACACGTGCACGTGCTACTTATGTATAAATCAAAATAAATAAGTTTTGTTTTATTTTGTAATAATGATATATAACACTTTTTTAAAAAATAAAGAAAAAATCAAAACGCAGTATTCATTTTTGAACAAAATATTAAATTTGTAATCCTTCTAAGTTATTTTGATGAAGTAGCCTTGTATTTCTCTGAAGCATGAATATTTCTTAGAACATCTTTTCCCTTTTTGATCTTTTTATAAATGTCCGTGGAATTTTCATCAAAATTTATTTTGATGATTAACATACCATTCAAAGTGTTCACTCTAAGCTGTGTCTTGTTCAAAAACTGTTCAGAATGCTAAATACTCATTCGGTTGCAGCACTAGTGCAAGACTAAAGAAGAACTTTGGTAATTTTAAAGTAATTGAACGAGGAATCTGGTTCATATTAAAATTTGCAGTTATTTCCATCCACGTCTGAACTGGACACATCTTATTTTTTTACCATTCCAATATTTTTCTTCTGGGATATTCTGTGTAAGGTAAACATGTTTCCATATATATCAGTTTCCAATAATTTATGATTTGGTATCATTTTATCAGTTAACAAAAAGGGTGTTCAATTTGACTCCAAGAAAGGATTTCATTTAATATGATCCAGCTGTAGGTTTCAATTTCTTGAAATACTCTTTTGTCCATTTCTCCAAATAAGTAACAGTAGTCTGATAAAATGAAACAATAGCTTCTCGAAATTCAAGAACTTCGTATTGTGACACGTCTCTATTCTCTTCAAGTTTTTCTAGCGATTCTTTAACATTTATTGGAATAAAGGTTTTCTCTATCTTGCTCAATATTGAAGCTTTCAGAGCATCTATTGAAGCAACTACATCAAATAAAAACGGAGTTTGATTTTCGATTGTTGTAATAAATTTGTGAAATATTCAAACCGGAGTGTTAATAAAATGTATCCAAACTTGTGCCACTGGAATTTCAAAGAAATTTAAAATAAGCATGGAACACTTTTCTTGAGATTGAAAATAACCCTTCAGAGGTAAAAACATTTGGAGTACCCTTTCAATGGCGGGAAGCAATATTAACCATCTTGTTTGTGAATACTCTAGTATCATTAAAAAATTGGTTTCTACGAAGCTGCAGAAATTTTTCAATGTTTCTATTCTAACAGTATAAGATTTAAAGTATATCTTAGAAATAATCATTTCTATATCAATTGGCAAACCATTAGTTGAACTTCTTATAGTATTATGGATAGTATGTGCTGCACATTTGACTCCAGTTAAACCATGTTAAGGTTTCGTTTCAGTTTAACAAAAAAATCATTTTCTGAACGACTGCCAGCTCCTGCAAAGTTGGAATTCATATTATCGGCACAAAAGCCAATAACTTTTCCTTTAAATTATTTTCTTCAAGACAGGTAGTTAAAGAATTGCTGACAATATCAGATGTTTCATCGGCTAAGGATATAAATTCTAAAAATATTACTCCATAACTCCTATTTATAAATCTAACAAGAATTAGAAAAGTTTTATTTTCTTGTTATTGGACGCATTAGTTAAGATTGAAACAAATTAGCATTTTTTCAAATCATTTTGCTCTTAAAGCTAATGGTTTGCCAATTGATATAGGCAAACCAATTAGAATAATAATAGTAATGAAAACATTTACTATTATTGCTTTGGCCCTGGTTTACGTACACGCAAATTTAGGCTGAAATGCCACTTGAAGCAGCTTTTACGGACAGTCTTAGATCAAAAGCTATGGTTTGTGGTTAATAGTATTGTGCGCTAAAGTACCGTCTGCTGCAGTTAATTCTTCTTCGTTATCACCTGTTTTCTCCTGTTTGGAGAAATTCTTCAATGACAAGCTAGATGCAGCAGCAGAGTCTGACATTTTATGTTTATTGTTATTTATATGAAGTTTATTATCTGTACGTCCACCATGGCTTATTGAAAATTTTGAAGAACATAAATTGTACCGTACATCGGAATCGCTTATAGTTTGTTCAGTAAAAGGGTGTTCCTTTTGTAGGTCTTCGTTAAATGTATAAACTTTCGTTTTTTTGAACCTATTACTAAAACCACAATGGGAAAAATAAGTAATAAATTAAACTACAGTAAAACATACCCTTAGCATGTATGTAATGCACCGTTGGTAAATAAAAAATGTATGTCATTACCAAAGGAAAACGCCATTACACGTCATCGCTTCGATAGATTTTTTAAAACTTTTTTAACACTTATGCAAAATCAAAAGGACGATGAAATAAAAATATTGCGATCTAAATGTGACAAAAGAAAGATGGTTTTGGATAGATATACCTAAAATGAATTTTCTGCAATTGATAAAAGAATTATTTTTAGAAATGTGTAAGGGGATGATACGTAATAACGTATGTAATGCACCTCTGATAATTTAAAAATATATATATATGTTATGGTGAAACACCGAAATCTGGAGAATGTCGACTTTCACCGATGAATATCAACATTCACACAGTCACTTGGTGTATGTCCGAAATATTTTCCAAATACTCTTATTTCTGAATTACGCCGGTAAATGTCGACATTCACCATGTACTAATGGTGAATGTTGAACACATAAGAATATTATATTTTCTTCTCCGTAATTCAGTCGCAAAAAATCGCACTTGAGACTTTAAATAAGAACTTAAGAACATAAGAACTTAAAACACATAGTACATTCAAAATGAGAAAGGAAAATAATAGAAGTTAAAAACTTACTTCATTATATAGTATGTTCTAAATGAGAAAATAAAATAATAGTAATAAAAAACTTACTAAATTATGTGATTTAAATGTTATTTATTGCAACAACTTAAAAACTATTATGACACTTTGAATTGCACAAGAGGCCCTTGCTTTTACAACTGCATTTATGGGAAATAGCCAGTCGCCTCTTTGTCTACTCCTCTCTTTTCGGCCTACACCAAAGCATATCTGTGATTGTCGACATGCACCGGTGAGGGTCCGAATGCAGAAGAATGTAATGCAATATTCGATCTTTCACCGACGTATTTGGTGAATGTTGACATTCTCCGGTGTAAGTCGACTTCTTCAATTTTGGTCTTTCACGGTAACATACATATTATAAATTCAAATCACAGTCTAATTAATATATGAATTAAAAATTGCAGTGTTGTTTGTAAGTTAAAGTCTGAACTGCAACTGTGAGTTGTGAGCAAAAATTCGTGTATGTTGGTGGCTGGGAAGAGAAATACAGAAACGTCAAATAGAACTCCCCCACTACGATTTTACTAATTTAAACGTTAGATGGAGAATTTCCTGTAGAAGCGGCCGGTATGGCGCGCGTCTATTAACTTACGCTTGCATTCTCAGTTTTCAATCTATGCTACTTAAATAAATATAGGCTTTTAAAATTTTACGTTCTCACACTATTGTTTTTCGGGATTTCGGGACCAAAAACGAATTATAAAAAATCGGGACTGTCCCGGAAAATACGGAAGGTAGGGTCACCTCATTATCTACTCAAACGTCAATATGTGACAATGCGAATTATTTACAACATGCAAATAAAAGCAGAGGAGAACATAAAACGTATACACAAATACAATGGTGGCAGTATGGTGAAAATTGCAGTGTGCGAAAAATAAATCCGCGCTGTTAGAAATGCTCTTTGCTATGCTTGTGCACTCTGTTACAAATTTTCTTTACTGTGCTTGTGCATTCCGTTGAACGCTTAGGAGCATTATTGATTTTTGATCCTATAATTTGCCTACACTGTATGAGTTACCTGCAGCAGGTTTGTGAAGTTGAAAGTTTGCCGTCTTTGGGCAGTCAAAGCGGTAATGGTCGGCATCACCGACTACCGTACGTGTATACTGATCCTTCTGTCACAAGACAAAACGATGTAAATAATTCATATACGGGCTATGTCCCGTCAGATATTACGTAAATTGTTCAAAGCTACTAAATAACAGCTAGCTTACTTTGGGAAAGACTTCTAACCTTCATTTTCGACTTTAAATTTTTTAATGCCTTATAAAAAAGTACCGCCGAAAAGAAAGCTTGTTGAAACATATCGAGAATTAACACACAAACAAAAAAAAATTGTTTAATATCACCAAGAGTTTTTTCCAAATTTTATTTTACGGAAATGAGGGCATTTTTATAAACTGTGAAATCTTTGCTGAGGTGAAATATGATGTACAGAGAAACAAATTATCACGACTACATTGTCATAAATACTTGCAGCTAAAAAATAGAAAACATTACAGAAATTAAAGAATTTCATAGAAGTTTCATAAATTTTCTTTGATTAAAGGATGAATAAATAAAAGTTATTCTTGAACATAGAGGTATATTGATTTATGGTCTTTCGAACGGAATCTTTTCTTCCCTTATCGTGTGCCTTCGTGAATAATTTAAAGCATGTGCAATTCACAGTTCGAAGACTCGTCGCCAGGCCAGGGCGTTATTAATTCTTCTTATTTCCTGCTAAAAAAGTTGTAAGGTTTATTTTAATTTACTTAACTAGCTATTTTACTTTGTCAAATCTGTACTATCATTTCTGTCTTTCAGTTTTCCTTGCAGAATGCAAATTAGCTCACGCGTATTTAAGTGAGAGTTTGAGATTGCTTAGGCAGAGCGTGTTCTGCCTGCTGAAGGTCACGTTACCTGTTTGCTATTCTAGGATAAAAGATCCTGTCTTCGGTGTTGCTTGATCCTTGCTGATAGAGCTTTCACGGCAGTGTAAGCCCAAGAGCTAACTTTTGCAGTTAATTTAATCTACGTAGCATTTGGCTAGTATTTATATAGATTTAGTTTCACACTGAATTTTCTACTTTGAGTTCTCGCCATAAATGCTGGCTGATTTGTAAGCATCAGGTGTGCCTTCTGTTCAACTTACTTGAACTTTAAATAATAGGGTCTTTTACAACTTTCTTACGTTTCTGTTTTCAACTGTAGACATAACGATAAGTAGTTTATAGTCCTATTGAGGATCAGCCACAAGCTACAATTAGTAAAAGGCGAATAGTTACAAAGACCATGCATTAATTCAAGAGTAAATTGTGAGTTAATTTATGCTTCCTTTTTTTTGCTGTAAATCGCCTTTGAGTATTTCTATGCTTTATTACTTCTTTCTTTAAAAAAGGCTCAACCAGTGGCTAAGTTGTTAAGACCACTGATTACCTGCAGTTCGAATCGAATTCAAACCGAGCTAGCTGCGTGGTTGGTTTTCGTGGTTTTACTCCAAAATGTAAAGTTGATACGACCCAGTTTCACTTATAGTTCTTTCTTGAAGGCACCTTTCTCCTTTGGTAGACAACCCTCGAATGCTTTGCTATATTCAAAGATTCTAAGCTAAGCTAACCTTCTTTCAAAAATAGTGTTCGAGGATAAGCGTAACATCGATGAACATTTTATATAATTTAGGTTTTAAAATGTTAACGGTATTATATCATTTTATGATGTTAAATTTCTCTGTTTAGCTAAGCTTTATTAATTGCACGCATTAAAGGCAAACATCATTTTAACTTGACAGTAAAGGTAATTATCGCTGTAAATGTGTGAGTTAGTTAGTGTTATGTTTATACTTTATTTGCAAGCTGCTTGAAATAACATTGTCCTCATAGCAGCTTTAATACTTCTAAAGAAAATAGTTTCAAAACATTTAGAGTAATTTTATTATATATGCAGAGTCATTGGGTTATTTTGAAACAAAAAGACATGAAAAATGAGCAATGTCCTCGCAGGGACTCGAACTTTTACCTCTCGAATACGCACCGTGTGTGTTACCGTTATACCCCGAAATAATGCAGAAAGGAGGGAAAAATACCTTATATACTCCCCCTTTTAAAGGGCGACTGGAGATTAGCGTACCCATTCACCAAAACCTGGTGGTGAAGAATTATCGTACACCACCGTTTTTAGTTCGGGCGCCACTGTAGAGTCATTAGATTATTTTGAAGCAAGAGACATGAAAAATGAGCAATGCCCTCGCCGGGACTTGGACCTCTCAAATACGCGCCGAGTGTGCTACCGTTACAACCATGAAGGCAAGCAGAAAAGAGGTAGAAAATACCTTATATATAATTAACACAGAAAAATTTATAATTTGAATTTTCTAGCATTGTTTGCATTGTAGACTATCATAACCGTTAAAAACATTCGAATAAAGATTTTGGTTGCAGCTGCAAATGCAGTAAACAGATAATAAAACTGCAATGAGCTTAATGAGTCCTTGGAAAATGTATTAGAGGATTTTACCGTATTTTCACAGTTTGTATTTCATAATTACTGTTTGTTTCCCCGAGTATGAACTCACACTATGAAAATAAACTATTTAAAGCTTTACTATCTGCTAAATATCTTGAGGGAAATGATATTTTAGTTTCCACAGAGAATTTTATTTCATACATTTTAACGTGTGCAGTGAATGGCCGATATGTTATCGCAAGTTGTTTCACTGATGATGGATAAATTCAGTTTCATTTGTTTAAAAAATCATTCTTCTGGCAATTTTCAAAGCCCTTTAGTAATTAGATGGAAAATATTTTTGCTGTGACTCTTCACATCTTTTGAACATCCGCTTAAATCAGTAACTTACAATAACTCGATTACTTAGGTATATGTACCTTTTAAACCTCGTTCTCGAATTTATATACAAAGTAAACTGCAAATACATTATAAGTAATATTAATAATATCAGTATTTTTGCTTTATTTACCATAATTGGGAATCCATAAAATTCAAAATATATCTCGAAATAATATTAATTTTTATTTAGAATCTTGTATTAAAAGTTCATAATTCTTGTGAAATATAGGTTGTTACTTTCGTTATAGGTTGCTGTTTAGCAGGAGAGACTATGAAAAAATTTCCGCTACATTGCTGTATTGAGAAAATTTTGAAGGTGGCTGTCTGCATAATTTAACATTCTTTTTAACATTTTGGCTATCAACATTTCCTTAACAGATAATTGCGGAATGAATGTGTGTATATGTGTGTCTGATAGCCATATAATATGCGTCCACCATCATTCAAAAGATAAAGGAAATTCTAAAAATGTATATTCCCATGTCAAAACCATAACATAAAAATTTTCCATTATTTTAAATTTCTTGATAAGTATAGGTACAGATGTTTAGTTCTTTCACAAAAAGGCCATTGAAATCGACCAGAGCTCTTTTCGTAAGAAATGAGTGTTATAGAGTAGTTTTTCAATAGTTTAAATTAATTACTTATACATTTTAATAATTTGAATCTAATTGTGATGTTGTAATCCTTAGTTGCTTTTATACTGCAGAAACAAGTAATTATTTTAATGTAATTTTTTAATGTAATTGAATTCTTAATATTTTATTATTTCTTTTCCAGATTCCGCTCTAGGCTGTATTTCAAGAACTATAAGAAGAAATACGGTTTTTCTTAGATATAGTGCCGGGAAGCAAATGGATGGATTAAGTAATTCAGCTCTGAATACTAGAGAACGAACTCCTTATTCTTTCAGCTATCGTATTTGTTTCAAACTTAAGTGATAATATGTCAGGACTTATATCTAGTACATACTTAGCTGATGTGAAATGGGAGGATGAAGAATATTACCTGCAAGACTTTGCCCAGAAATTCTCCTTGCCTCAAGTTGCTAAGGTAACAAAAGGCCAGTACTTGAGTTTGGGCGTACCCAGTTTGTCTTGTTCCTCTCTTAATCAAATTGTGTTACTAGCTCAAACAGGAAAGCAAATTAAAGTTGCCGCTCAGTGTGTTAAATTCAAAGATGGAAACCGTGTCATTCCTATCGGAACAAAGCTGGCTATACCTGACACTTATGACGGATGGTTCGAAATATTGTCCGAAGATGGCCGTGCTGTTCGAAGTATTGAAAGTGTTGCGGAACTATTGAAGAGGTTTCCAGAAACATGTCTTGTGCGAGAAAATATTAAAGCGCATTTAGCCAAAACTGACGATGCTGAAATAATGTCTGATAAAACAAGAATAGTAAATTCAGGGGAAACTTTAGTTCTTGTTAGTGAAGTCTATGTAACGCCAGTAAGATCAAAATCTTCCGGGAGGTACTTGCGCTGCTTCACAACTAAAGGTGAAACTATTTTTCTCAGTGCAGACCAGAAAGGCAAATTTAGTCCAATTGCAGGAGAAGATAACATATCTGGCGTACATACAATAAAAAATCTTTTATCTAAAAGGTTTCCTTTAATGGTACGACTTGTCCATGGGAAACCACCCTCAGGCATAAAGAATAATTCTCATTTCGTAACAGAAATGAGGTTATATTCTCTTTTTGAAGAAGAGAGTATCTTGGCGCTTCCTCTGTTTAAAGATTCTCCCGTTGTCGCTCTTCCACCTTCAGCACCTCTGAAGGTCCAAGCTCCCAGAAATCCAGAAATTTTGATGAAGCTTAAAATATACGATATTCTGGTGGAGAAGTGCAAGAGCATAATGCAAGATGTTTCCAATAAAATTCAAGTTTTCGACATTTCTCTTTCAAAAGAGCTTAGAGCAGAAAAATCACACTCAAAGCAGCGACTGAAGAACTTTCCCGTAAATCATCGCATTCAGCGTAGTGTTTCTGATCCGAATTCAAGATACAATGATAATGCTACGCCAGTATCTCTTGCAAATGAAACTTCAAAAGAAATGAAACCGGACACTGTAGATGATAATTACGATGAGATTGACCAAATTTACGATTACGTTCGAGGGTTTGCTCCTCTTCCTTCAAAGGCAGTGGATAATGTAAATGGGGATATTAATGGAAACATTGAACATTCAGCGAATTCTACAACAACCCCATCTTCTTCGCCTATAACAACAGACTCTACAGATACTTCTGAAATTCCAGAAGAAAAGCCTGAACCACCACCTGTGGAAACTATTCCTGTGCGGAGACTGTCTAAGGATGATATTTCAAACACGCCGATTGATCTTAATAACAAAGTTTCGACTAAATCTAGTGAGCAGTCGAAAGACACGGACCTTGTAGAAGGCCATATTTATGAAACTGTTGGTGCGAAGAACCATTCTTCTAAAAATAACTCAGAAACACCAGCAAAAACAAACTCTACTGATAAACTCTTTATCCCTCATCACAACAGCCATTGCGTAAAAAAAATCTTAATGAAAAGTCCAGCTCAGCATAGAATTCAGCATAAATCTCGATTCTTCAAACACTTGAAAAGTTCTGCCTTAAAAGAAGTGCCTATACAAAAAATTGGCCCCCGCCACCGGACAACACGTAGCAAATCATTAACTACGTCGCCATTATTTAATATACGTTACAAATCGCTCATAAATTTAGCTATTGATTTTGACACACTCGATTCCAGCAATTCAGGAGATAAAATTTCTTTTAGTTCTGGAAATTCGAAACATAAAAAAGGCGAGAAAAGGAATAGGCTACAGAGACCAAAATCCTTAACCGATATTTTTGCTACCGTTAATCAAGTAGAAAATTTTCGTAAGCACAGAAACGGTGAAAACATATTCAGCGAAGCTGAAAATAGAAAACTTAACTTTACTTTAGAATCATTGAACAATAAATCATTGAATGGACATCATAACAAAAAAATAGGGACTTTGTACCTTTGACAACTGCTTTTGTAACAAAAGTGCTCCACTAAGAAAACATGTCGATAATGCTAAAATTCATATTTTCTAAACTAAACATTTGTATAGTTATTAATGACAACATATTTATAGAATTTCTCATGTATTTATGTATTTTGAGAAATGTAACTGCGAAAATGTTTTCCTTTACTTGAAGCGAAGTAAGCAAACAAAATTTTATTTACAACCCGAAAATATTAATTAGTCCTTAATGCATTTTTAGTGCAACTATTAAGAACAAGTTTTACATTAATGAAATTTTAGACATTCAGGAACTTAAAACATTAATCGCAGCTGCTCTTCTCAAAGTAAAAATATTTTGTGATAGTTTTAAAAATTAAGTATAATGCTCTTAACATGGTTTTATGCTTTTCGAATAAAAATGCTTTTAAGAAAAACAGGTGTGCCTAACCTACTTATAAGAAACATATTTTTTTTTGTTAAATTTTGAAATAAATGTTCATTGACACATTTTGGAGTCCAGTTATTTTATGTGACTTCCCTTTTTTAATACATAAGTCGAAAACTGTAACTAAAATTCATGTTATGCAAGAGTAAAAATATCACATTCATCTATGTTCATGTGACATTCAAGTCTTTATAATTACTAAAGAAACTTTAAGCTCTAAAAATGTGAAGTACTCTCATTTCTAAAGCACTGCATTGTTGTGAAATATCCAGCGGCAGCGCTGTGAGATGGTTTCCTCGCAAAGCGGGTCGAACACGAAGCTCGTCCAGGAGCGGACTGAGCCAACGCCACCTAGACTGTATTCTAGATGGTGTTGACTGAGCAGCGTGAGTCAACGGCGGGCTTAGGGTTTCCAGGTTTGGCGAGAAATAGCTCATTTGGTGACATTTGGCGACAAAATTGGTGATATGTTAGACAGAGTGAGAACATTCTAGAACGCATTTTTAGCGGTTTCTTCGGGAATATTCTCGAAAGTAGGTTAAAACTATATGTACTCTGCCTGTCAAAGACAGAAAGTAGTGTCTTGAGTTTAGAAATTAGGTTGAGAGCAATCCACCGAGTCAGGAAGTGTATTTTAGTGCTTTGCCGTGAAGCTGATTGTTTCAGCGTGTCTGTCGTAGTTTTCTGACAAGTGTAAACGTGTCTTTAGAACTGTCCTGTGTAATAATGCATACTGCCGAATAAGCTGTGTTTTGATTCTTCTTTAAGTGTTATCATCAGTTGCTCCACATTTACGAACCCGTAGAACGCAACAGTATTATTTAAAAGTACCTTATTTTCATTTTTAAAGACGAAAGAAACATGTTTTATTGATTAATATTAAAAAGAAAACCTTTAATATGTTCGCAGTGTGGTGTGAATTTATACTGCTAACAAATTTTAATTTATCTGTTTTTGAGTATTTATAATAAGCAATGGACCAGGAACAACAGACTAATTGCATACTTATTCAGTTCGGTTTTATGCGAAATTATTCAGTACGCATTTCAGGATATTATCTTCAAAATTCTTTTAATGAGGTGAATATAAACGAAAAGGATAACCTTAGATTTAACTAACAAATTTATAAAAATGATAATTCCATGTTTCTATTGTTTCGTGCTTCATTCCATGTTTATAACGTTCGAAAACCTAAGAATAATTCAACTAGCAATTTAGAAAGTATTGAAGTTTGGACCTTATAAAATGTTTAATAAATTTTAAGTTTTATAAATTACAAGTTTGCAGTTTTATATTCACAACATAATGTAAATACAAAAAAAATACATCTTTGATTAATATTTTCTCATTTGTAATATAGAATAATTTTATATTCCGTATAATTTTTCTAATAAATTCTGAAAACTTTTGATAGGTGTTTTGCGGCTTTGATAGGTGTTTCGCGACTTTCAAAGCGACTAAAAATTTTCAATTATTGTCAATGCAAATTTTTTAATTTTATTCTGTTAGATAATTTTTCTTTCATTTTCAGATATTTTGCGGCTGAAATATACTCGCATCACTTTAACCCTTTTAGTCCCAGTTTATTTGTTTGTTTCAACTGACTTGATTTTTTTATTTATTCTTGGTAATTATCACAAAGAATTGAAAAGTATCATTTTACACATTTTGTTTTAAAATGTAGGGATTCCAGGGACCTGGGACAACTATGTCCCACTGGGCGGTAATGGTGGGACATATGTGTCCTTTTAGTAGTAAATTGTTGACACATTAAAAGAAAAAATCAAAAGAAACTATTTTTATCTTCATAACTTATGTGTGATAAGAAGTAAATAGGTTTTGCACAGTGATAGATTGCACGCCACACAAATTGTTTTAGTTCTTTTCTCTTGTTTTTTCTGGGTGCAAATGTGATACCTCCTTCTAGTGGGCCGTTCGTTGGGTAAGTGATCTCCTATATTTAACAACTTCGAACTGGATGATGGTCTACCATATTGGAGTGGTATGATAACCATATTGTAGTAGTAGTGCATGGTCTACCATATACAATTTTGTAGTGGGAATGTTAGAAATGATGCCTACTACCAGTGGGACATCAACTACGTAGTAAACTGATGCATGTAATTCGCTCTAGGCCCCCTTTAAACATCTATTGGGACTTATATAACCCGTTGGGACTAAAAGGGTTAATGATGCTGGCACATCGATGAATCGAAAACGTCTGACAACTATTCACGTGGTCACTGAAGCCATAAAAAAATAAAATTTTACTGAATGCATCTTCCACTTGAAAATATTTTGTTCTTTCTGAATTCAATATCTTCAGTGCTTACTCAACCTTTAAGCCCAGCTTTGCAGAAACAATTTTTTTATTAAATTGCTTAATTTAATTGCATCACTTATTTATAAAATCACTTATAAATCGCTTAATTTCGTTTAATTTTAATAAAATAGCATCACTTAGAAATTGCTTAATTTAATCAGAAAAACGAGGAAGTGAAATATTAAATATCTGAAAGAATCAATACAGTACAAAAGTACAAAAATGAAAATATTTTTCTTTGAAGAGGCAAAATTGCAAACGAAATTAAAAAATTTAGTTGCGCTTAATATTAATCTTTCAATAAAAATAGCCTGTTTATATCTCAATTCAAAAATTAACCAAGCATTGCACGAAAATTGGGAAAAGTGCCTTGAGGGTAAATGAAAACAAATAAACTTATAATATGAAACAGAATTAAGAACAAGTAGTAGATAGTAAAAGTTTAAAATTTCCTTAAATTTATTCTTATATTTATATTAGGTATTACAAAGGAGCTCTAAAAGGGAATAGACAGTGCAGAAAGTCATACTGTAATAAATTTTTACTCTTTAGTAAAGTAATAATCACAGAAATGCATAAAATTGCATGTTTTTTAACGAATTATTTTTTGTTACCCGAACATGTTTTGGCTACCCAGTTTTTAAAATTATACTCATGTTTACCAGAAAAAATATCCGTAGAAAATTTAAAATCATATCACCCGGAAAAATATAAATGTCTCAAAATAAATAATTATTTTCATAAAATGTCTCAGAATATAATTTGAATGTGGCAGCCTTCTTTGCAGGTAACTTTCTAAGTACGAGCTAAGATATATGTGTAGTAGAAAAAAATTGCTTTATGATATTTGATTAGTGTCCCCGGATAGCATCTTTAAACGGCTAATAATGTCCAGTGATATATATATGCTTGTGACATCAGGTAGCCAGATATTTAGAAATAAACACAGTGGTTTAGATTTAGATCTGGATGGCCATTCATGCTGAAAGTACTGATTTATCACTCGAAGACTGAGAATAATAGATGTTTACAGGAGAAATAGCATAGAGTGAAATTTAGCCTGCGTGGACGTCACAACATTCAATGTTTTTTCTTTCTTCCAATTTAGGAAAAATCTTGTTTCATGGCTGAATCATTTCTGAGAAAATCAGAAGTTGAGACCTATAATCAGAATTTGAAGCTACAACGTCTAGTGTATAAATTTTAACTAAAAATTTGCATTATAAATTATGAAATACCGAAACTTAAAGATTTTTTCTTCTGGTCGTGTTACAATGCGTTGTAAGTTCATTTAAACACAAATATTTTAAACGTTTACTGACATTTGGTTCTTCATGTATATCTATTGTCTAAAATATGTAATATTCAGATTTGATGTAAGCTTCATAGATATATTTACTTTACTCTTGAAATGTTTCATTAAACCGAATTTCAAGTAAATTTTATTTTGTAAATGATAGACAACTTGATAGAATTTGAAGATATTCCTTTTGAGGGCTTGGAAAATTTTTGGGGATGCGAATTCCTCATCAGCAAATTTTAAGTTTCAAATCTTGTAGAGACATTAAGTACTTTTTTTTTTAGAGCAGGAGTGATGAAAAATGAACACTGCCTTCGCCGGGACTCGAACCACAGACCTGTAGATCACCCGCGGAGCGTGCTCACCACTACACCACGAAGACATGCGAAGAAGGCGGGAGAAATACCTTATAATGTGTAGTTAGTGCGGGTGCCTTTATTTCAAGAAAAGTTATTATTAGGATTCTCCTTTTCGAAAAGTCACTGTCACAAAAATATCAAAATTATGATTGTGTGTGGAAGACACAAAAGATATTAAATGGCGTTTGATAAATTAGTAATCTGCTTTAAGAAGAGTCAGTTGAACGTGTAATATTCCAGCTAAAATAAAGTTACTTTGTTGGCTAGATCTTTACTTGAACTGTGAAGCGACTATTCGCCAAGTTCAACTGTATCAATAACAATACGTAAGAAGACTGAAAAGACCCATTTATTCAACTCAAGGCCAACTGTACATACTGTTAAATAAAAATAACAATATGTGCAGTTGGCACTCCTGGTGCTTAAAATCTT
>KK120342.1:238432-257646 GCA_000611955.2 Stegodyphus mimosarum
GTAAATTATCTGCGCACAATAAAAGTATTGTATGTTTGCGTCATCGTGAGAAAACTAGTGGCACATATGCTTGCATGAATTTCAATGACATATGTATTTGGGAGGAAAACTTCGTCTCCAATACGTCAGATTTATATGGGCGAAAGAAATATGCCGACAGAAAAATGAGATGGATAAATCTGTAAAACAGCTAAAGGCTTGGATTATATGATTGTGAAAAGGAAGTAATAACCTTTGGAAAAAATGATGTGCTCGAAAAGGTGGAAAATCTGAGCGCTTCATGTTGATTTCGGGCACGCCAATCACCAAAACTATAATCTGAAAGAACAATAAATTTTACGACTTTTCGAAATCCGTCTTTTTATTAATCTGAGAATAAAGCACGTTAGTTAAAACAGGTGAAGCATAGCAGAGTATCGCTTTTTAACTTCTTTTTAGGGAATTCAAGGTTTGTAAACAATAACTTTTGACAGACATTGTCGTAGCTCATCAATGCTATCGTAAACAATTCAGCTATTCAACTACTTTACAGTCCTTTTCTATTCATTATATAGTTTCGATGGAAAGAGAGTAGGTGCAATAATTTATATTAATTTTGGTTGAATGAAATACGTTGTTATTAAGTTGTAGATTAAATAAAAATAACAATATCCCTTTAAATAGTAATTCAAGAAATTTTTATGTTAGATTACAGTTAAAACGTTTTGTCATGTTTTAGGTTACAAAATATTTTACAGAAATTTTGAATAATTTTGTTTCGATTATAACGTTACTGGGTGATGGAGGATTTGTAAACAAGATTTATAGAATCAAGGGAATGGCTAACTAAAAACGGGTTGTAAGTCGCTGCACTAGGAAGTTTTGAATATTGAAATTAATAACATCGTATTCAAGAACATAGGATTTGGAAGCTAGGGTTATGTTTCTAGATTTGAAATTGATCGTCTGTACAAGTGTAGTGTATCCAGACATTGATTAACATCGGTATACATACCTAGAAAAATTCTAGAATTATGGTTCATTCCATGATTTTATCACACTACTGAAACATGGTAGCAGAGCTTGTTTAGAACTTATTTCAGTGAATTTTCTTTCAAGAAAAGTCTGTGGGGCTTTACTTATTCAATTCAGTGTTCAATCCTTGAACCCCCAAACACTAATAAGCGAATGATTGCTTAAGTGTGTGAGTAGAGACGTAAGACTTACGAAGGGTTAACTACCCTTTATTTCTCACAATGAATATGATACAATCAATTCCAAACTCGCAGCGTACAGCAAAGCTTTCATTTGGGCTTGAACTTAAATGAATATGAAATTAAACTTAACTAAGCTTAACTAAAGCTAACTGAAAGACATAGCCGAAGCTATCAAGATTCTAAGTAATTGGCCCCTAAATCTTAATTAAGTCGGCGAAGCCAAACAAGGGCAAAGCGTGTGGCTGATCGTAGCAATAGCTTAGAGAGACGTAGCCAAAAGGCAAACACGCGCTAGTCAGGAACTCAGACTCTCTCGAAGTCGGTGAAATATCGACTTATATACTACTCTTTACTCATTTGCATTAACCACGTTTCTGAAGTTACATTCTGGTAGGAAATTATAATCTGAAACTAGAATAGACAGGAAAGATGCATAAACTTAAAATTACTGTTATTAAATGTAGGATAAACCTTACATCTTTCCCCACCAGAATTTAACTACTCCAAGAATAAGGTCTCAAAGCGACCTTGTTTAAGAGTGTAATTCTACAAAACTCTTTTACATCAAAGTTTAAACTTGCAGCAACTGTGCTTTCTGGAATTCATCATTAAGACGTTTTCTGTCTAGGACCAACTTTACAATAATTTCTAAAGCCGTACTAAAACTAAGAAAAGTATAACACATTCACAATTTGAATTTGATTACAGACATCTGCTTCATCTTGACTTGTATTAAGATATCTGTCTTGGTCCTTCCAAATTATCTGGAAGGAAACAGTATTAGTCATGTGTTTCATATCAATATGTCTTTTCCCTCACTCTCTCCAGAAATTGTTCTGACTGCATTGAGCGTGTTAATGTTGTATTTCGGCGAAACTACTCTACCATCTACACAACAGCTACTATATGTTAAAGCTGGACACTCGAGACCTTGGAAGACTTCTTAAACACAAAACTCCTTCTAGTGTGCTAAAATAGATCTTTAATTAAATTGACAAGTAAAGCCTGGAGAGCCTAACTTTAAACACATTCAATCTATACTTTCTTTCTATTAATTTCTTTCTATTATTATTTCTATTTCTATTTCTTTCTATTATACAAAGTATTTTACAGTCATGCTTTGACCAAAACTTACATTTGTACTAGTTTAATTTTAGAGTAGTTTTAAAGCTGACATTAGCATTTCTACTTTCAATAGAACATTTTAACATGCAATACTTTAAAATTCATTTTACATCATTCGTTACAGTTGCTATACAAAATTTACAAATTTTTGCTACAATCTTTCTTTAAGTTAACACATTTTAAATTGAAGTCTTTCTACTTAAAATATTCACAAATTAGTTTCTCGCAACTTCAGAGTTCTCAAAAAGGTATTTAAAAAATAAATTCTCGCCAACTCGCGAATTCAAAAATCTTTTCTGTTTAAAAGATAGTTACAACTACATTTTTGCAAACTTGCGAATTTAACTTTTTGCTTTAAAGAGCATTTAACAACTTTAAACCACATGACATAAATCGAACTTTCAATACAAAATAGGTAAGAAGGAAAATTTTCACTTATCTTTTTTTTCTTCCAAATTCTTCCACTCTGATGAAGCAGAATTCCTCGAAGGTAGGATAATTCAGAACTTGAAATCTCCTTTTTCGGCTTGGCTGGCTTGTCGCCTCAGTCGGCACTCTCGTTCGTTTTTTTCCTTTTTCGATGAACCACGCGGACTTCTTTATGGGCTGAAGATTCTTGAACTCCGGTCCTCTCTTTAGCTCCTGGGGCCGGCTTCGTCGCTGGGGATCTTTAAACCTCCTTTTGGGATTCCTGGAATGGTGGAACGGCGCCTCTTCCCCGTCAGCTGACCTTTTCTCTTTGGTGATTCTTAGCTCTGACGTTCCTGTGGCTTCTTTTGAGGTGGTTGGCTTATATTCTAGAGTTGGACGTTTTCTTCGAATGCTATCCATAGGTTTTTTCGCTTTCCCATTGGCACTTGCTTCTGCTGTCGGGGAAATTTTCTTTTTTTCGTTCTCTTCATTTTCGCTTAACGTAAACCTTGCGGCTGCTGCTGCTTTCGCTTCGCGGTACTTTCTTCGGTGCTCTCAGCATGTTTTCTTTTGGTTGCTGGGGGTTTCTGCTTGGCGACAGCGACATCGAGACAAAGGATCCTTAACAAAGGATCCTGCAATAGATCTTTTAGAATTTGAAAATCAGTACGGCTATAGTATGGTTTGAGCTGGTCAACATTAGCAATTATTTACTGGCCATTTCCTGCTTTTAAATAAAACATGGAATATTTTATTCTTTCAATTACAAATGGCTGATCAAACCTGGGCTCAAATTTCGCAATCCTGCTTTCGGGTGCAGAGGATAAAGAATGTCTGATTTTTAACACATTTTGGTCCACGGTATATTCTACATCGCGTCTATTTCTATGTCAGTACAGTTTCTGTTTCTGCCTTGCCGCATCAGAATTTTCGATGGCCTCATTAATCCTCCAAATTAAACTCTTCCTGAACAACAAATAGCTTGCCCAGTGGCGTTAAGAGTTTTCTTCCTAAAAATAATTCTGCGTGGTATCGTGTTTTGCTGTTCTCAAGGCAAAGGCTACGTCATTGACACAGCTGTCCCAATGGTCATGATAATTCTTAACATATCCTCGAATAATTTTAACTATGTTCTTATTTACACGTTTCGGAATATTCAATTGCGATCTCTAAGTTACCATCTTCAGATGGCGTATACCAAGGCCTGTGCAAAGGTTTTCAAATAAGTTACTTACGAATTGTCTACCATTATCTGACATTACTTTTACTGGGAGCCCCGTATTTTAAAATATATTTATTTAGAAACGAATCTGCTACTATTTTGCTGAAGCTCGTTTAACGGGAATTATTTCCACCCACTTCGAGAAATCCACAATGGTTAACAAGTATCCATTTTTATTAATTTTTGTTCTAGGGTAGGGACTGAGCAAATCAATGCCAACCAATTCATTTGGAAAAGCGTTTTTTATGCTATTTAAGTACCCGGGAGGGTTGTAATTAACGTCGTTAATTAATTGACATTAGTACATGACCTGACATACGCCATCACAACTTTGTCCAACTGCGGAAAATACAGCGCTTTGCGGACCCTTTGTAGGGTTCCCCGAGATGGCCCCTAACTTCGAGTCATGGAGCTCCTCTAGAAAACTTAAGCGTAGACTCATTGGGACTACCGGACGTAGCTCTTGATTCTCGTTGGTTGTTTTCGTGTAAAACAACAATTTATCAATAATTTCATAATGGGCCGCCCTGTTGCGAATAGCCGTTAAGTCTACATGTTCAAAATTTTCGGGTTCTTCCAAATAAGCGCAAATGTCTTTGAACTCTGGATCCCTGTTTTATTCAGCAATTATTGTTTCACGGAATTCAATTATTTTCGCAGTTAGAATCATACATTTAATTGTATTTCCGTCTTCATCGATCTTTATTCTTGATAGTGTATGTGCAACTATATTTTCTTTCCCCGGCGTGAGTTGTATTATTAAATTAAACTCTTGCAGTTTTAATGTCCAACGTATTAACCGGGGCGAAAGATTTTTGCCGGAGTACAGGCGACCAGCTGCCTAGTGATCTGAATACACAGTTATCGGGGCACTTGTAAATAACGTCGTTAATTAACTAACTTAACTAAGCTTAACTAAAGCTAACTGAAAGATGTAGCCGAAGCTATCAAGATTCTGTAAATCTTATTCAAGTTAATTAAGTCAATTAAGGCCCCTAAATCTTAATTAAGTCAGCGAAGCCAATGGCCAAGCAATAGCTTAGAGAGACGTAGCCAAAAGGCAAACGCACGCTAGTCAGGAATTCAGGCTCTCTCTCGAAGTCGGTGCAACACCGACTTAAATACCAGTTTACTCATTTGCATTAACCTTTTACTTTACTCATTTTACCCATTTGCATTAACCGCGTTTCTGAAATTACATTCTGGTAGGAAATTGTAAGCTGAAACTAGAATAGACAGGAAAGATGCATAAACTTAAAATAACTGTTGTTAAAATTAGGATAAACGTTACAAGCCTTTAACGGCTTGTCAGAAAAGTTTTTAGAAGCCGTGCTGCATTGCATTTCTATGTTACAGTTATATAGCGCTCAATAGCATGTCAAGTATTGCCAATAATACTTCCACTTAACGAGTAGAAAATGTATTATTATGACGTGAGTATGACGGGTTCCCTACAGAGTGAAGTATTTTCATAGTGATGACACAAAATATTTTATTTACATGTTTAGACACAAAGGTAGCGTTTAGATCAATTCGTGCTGTATAAACTGACATAAGATTTTCACTCAGTTTTCCTATGTTATTGGAAAATTTCTCGTGTGAAAATGAAACTTCCTCAAGGAGAATCTGGTTTAATTTGTGTGCATCGTTCTTGAGAAGAATTACGTAATGCTATGCATTTTTAATTATGCTGTAGGGATTTATATTTATTTTAAATAACCAGCTAATTTTAATTTTAAGTTACTTTCCTATAAGTTTCCCCTAATTGTCAGTGCCAGAATATTTAAATTTGGTAGCGCGAGTAAGAAATGTAAATTCTACCAGTGGAAGAATAAGTTAAATATCGACGTTCCAGTAGAGAAAGAGAGAGTCCGGGAAATTGCCGTGCAGACTTATACGCAAACTTCTGTTTAGCAGTTACTGCTGGTTTGAAGTGTCTTAATTGCTATTATCTTTCTGCCACTAGACTCATTTACGCTCTGTAGGCTACAGGATTATATGAGCCCTGTAGTGTAATTCTACTATTTGTGAACATCTTGAATTCTTAAGTTTGATTATACTGTTTCAGTTAACCCCCAAGTTGAGGCGTAGTATGTTAGCGTCAAGTTGACGCATTGTAAATGAGTTTAAGAGTTTAATAAAGGGCAGTTTTAACCCTTCCTCAGTGCAATCACTACTTCTCAAGATTCTACACAACAGAAGGATAGTAGAACTTTACATCTGGCGCCCGAACTTCTAATTCGAATCCAATGGCCAGTAATCAGGACAAACAATCATCCCTACAAGAGACACAAGTCGTAGACCCGGTGGTGACAAGCCCATTGGATGTATTTAGCTTTTTAGTACACACGATGCGAGCAGCTATCAAGCCAGCAGTGTGTTCGACTGTAAAAATTCCGTCACTTCATTCCTTGAATCGCTTGAGACACACTTTCAGTTGTATCCGGTACCCAAAAGGCAAAAAGTAGCCATTGCCTCCAGTGCCTTTCGAGGACAGGCGGAGTCTTGGTGGAAAGGGATCGGAAAATTCTTACTCTGGGAAGTCGGAAGCCTCACCTACAATTTTGAGAATTTTAAAGCGGCAGTCCTGAAGGCCTTCCCGATTATGAAGGATCCTGCGAAGCTGGAAGCCGAACTGTACAGCTTTTATCGACGGAAAGTTGAACATCTTACCGAATTTATCCTGCGTAAAGTCAAACTAGTGAATATGGTATATGGAAGGAAGCCGGATAATGAAGTAATTGAAATTATATTACGAAGATTATTACCCGCAGTACAAGATTTCGTGGAACTGAGAAACCCACGAACTCTGGAAGAATTATTCGAATTAGCTGTAAAGTTTCAGAACCGGCGGATAGCGGAAAATTCGAGATTTCCTATCCAGGGTTACTATCAACACTTCTCCCGACAGCCGGCCGCAGAAGAGAAACAAATGCAATGGAGGAAAACGTTTTCTTACCAGGCCGTCAACAAGCAAGAATGAAAACTGTAAAGCCAAAGACCGCCAGCGTACCCAGCAAACATCAGGAAGAAAAACGAATTTAAACGAATAGAGGGGCCTGAGAAATTGAGGGTTCAGACCCCGTGTGCATCGCAAAATCCCTCTAAGTTGTATGTAAATACCGTGGTTGTCAAGAATTCCCAACTATCGTTAATCCAGGTTCTTTTAAACGATGTACCCGTAGAAGCACTTGTGGACACCGGCGCGGAAGTAAATTTTGTAAGCAAAAAATTCTATTACAAAAATTTCCGGAGCATAAGATTGTTTAAAAATTGTAGCACAGAAATTGTTGCCGCCCAAGGGAAAGTTTGTGAATGTGTTGGGAAGCTATCGCTGAACGTTCAGGTAAAAAAGGAAGTTTTGAAAGTGTTATTTTTTGTTGTTAAAAACTTGCAAAACCATGTCATTTTAGGTACAGAGTTCCTCAAGTCGGCGAACGCCACAATAAACTTCGCAGAAAATTCTATTTTCTTGGATATGGTGCCAAAGATGGTGGAAGAAGTAAACGTTCCAGATATCAATTTAGAACATCTAAAACAAGATGAAAAAGCCAAGCTGGAGCAACTCATAAGTAGATTTAATACGTTATTTTCTGAGAAGCCAGGGAATATACAGATTATCACCCATGCGATAGAACTAAAATCAGGCGAACCTTGTAAAGCAAAACCTTACCGTTATGATAAGGAAAAAGAAGCAATAATAGAATACCACATAAAACAAATGTTAAGGGATCAAATAATTATTCCCATCAATAGTGAATATGCTAGTCCAGTTGTGCTATGCAGAAAGAGAAATAATTTGCCCCCTTCGGATCCAAAAACTTATCGTTTTGCGATCGATTACAGAAAACTTAATAGCATGACTAAATTCCCTGTTTACCCTTTAACTGTAATAGAAGAAATAATACGGAAAATTAGGTCTACAAAATATATGGCTACTCTTGATCTTACTTCAGGCTACTTTCAAATAGCCATCAAACCAGAAGATGTGAATAAAACAGCGTTTATTACAAAATAGGATACTTATGCATTTTTACGCATGCCGTTTGGACTTTGCGGGGCGCCGTCAACTTTTCAACGCTCTATGGACACAATTTTACGTCCCGTCCTAGGAAAATCAACTCTCATTTATCTCGATGACATTATCATAACTAGTGATACTATTGAACAACACGTGGAAGACCTCCACGAAGTTTTTTCATTATTAAAAGAAGCAGGTTTAACTATTAATGCTGCGTAATGTATATTCGCAACCAAGAAAATGCGATATTTAGGATACAAAATTTCAGCTGAAGGCATCGAAACTGAGGATTCTAAAATAAAAGCAATTAAAAATTATCCTCCGCCAAACACTGCGAAAAACCTTTCATCCTTTATTGGCATGTGCTCATATTATCGTTCGTTTATCCAAAATTTTGCCGATATTGTTGAACCTTTGTTAGTGTTTAAAAGAAAGAAATCAAAGTTTGCATGGACAGAGGAAGCAAACACTGCTTTCGAAAAATTGAAAACAGCTCTAATTAATGCCCCAGTGTTAAAACTCCTGGAAGGGGACGAGAACTTGGAGATCGCGCCGGATGCGTCAGATTACGCCGTAGGTGCAGTTTTAACTCAAAAAGGCACCCCTTGGCATTTTATAGCAAAACCCTAGGTCAGACTCAACCACACAGCGACAGAAAGGGAAACGTTAGCAGTATTAATGACAGTTCAGAAGTTTAGGGTATACTTCGAAAAAGCCCTAGTTACAATCTACTCTGATCATGCGGCCGTAGGCAGATTATATTCTGGAAAGAATTTAACTCGTAGATTAATTAGATGGGCTTTAAAGTTACAAGAATACAACTTAATAATTAAGCACACTGCCGGCAAGAAAATACAGTGGCCGACGCCTTGTCAAGAATTAAACTGGATGAAAATGGGAATCAAATAAAATGTGCTATGTTAACTTCTAAAGTTTTAGATTCCTGGGAAACAATTATAGCTGAATTGCCGAAGGATCTAGATTTCGGTGATATCTATGCTTATTTAAAGGATCCAGGTAAATTTGATTAGATTTTGTAAATGAGTTAAATAGTTTAATAAAGGGCAGTTTTAACCCTTCCTCAGTGCAATCACTATTTCTCAAGTTTCTGCACAACAGGAAGTTCTCAAGT
Source organism: Stegodyphus mimosarum (assembly GCA_000611955.2). Lineage (NCBI taxonomy): Eukaryota > Metazoa > Arthropoda > Arachnida > Araneae > Eresidae > Stegodyphus > Stegodyphus mimosarum. The sequence continues at coordinate 247,540 of KK120342.1, forward strand.
TTCTGCACAAGGACAGTAGAACGTTACAATGCTAAAATGATTCTAAGTGTTTTGCTTCACAAATTAAGCAAAGATAATTTCTTCTCCAAAGATCTTTTTAAAGTTTGCAGATCAAAAAAAGTTTTCTTTGTTTGTTGTTGAAAGTTTTCAGTTCTATGGTAAAACATGAATGTCTGTTATCTAAAATATGAGTGAATTTTGTTTTCTTTTAAAGTACATCTCTTTAAACCATACCCATCTTATATACAAAGTTTTGTATTAAAATATAAAATATATTCAAGCAATTTATCTCTTAATTTGTAAATTTTATAATCTAAGAAAACATTATTACATAGATTTTTTTTACTTCAAGGTGCAGTAATTAGACTTTTAAATTATATTTCTTTCAGAAATGTTTAATTTTTAGCAGGCATATTATATATATGAAGCCATCTCATTCATTAGCCGTTTTATTCTAGTAAAATATGCTTCAAAAATGCAGAATCATTTTATAAATGAAGTCGCTTTATACTCTCACTCGGATCAGTATTGTATTTAAAAGTTTCGCTTTTTATACTTTTAATGTATTTTACAAAAGCTAATGTAGCTCTGCGTCGAAGTATACTTTGTATTTTTTAAGTAACGGCGATACACTTGGTTTAGTAATTGATTCATAAGTTAGGTTTCAGGATTAAAAATTTAAAATAAATTACGAACATGAGCTATTTCTCTCAAAGGAAATATAAATTTTTACGAATAAATATTCATATTTAAAAATGTGAAAAAGTCACAAAAAGTACCAAATGTCTGCTCTGTTCGGTACAGAATTGTGAGAATTTCCTCCCTTTGATCAAATACTGTTTTGGTATGCCAAGAATTTGATTTCTTCTAAAGGCATGTTTTAGAGGCCTTTACTATTTATATACTTATATACTTAAGCTTATATTTATATACTTAAGCTAGAAATTGTTATCGAAATTTATAAAATGTTCATTTTACATTTACATGGAATAGAAGACACAATGATGCGATAAACATGCAAAGCCATAATAAATGAAAATAAAATAAAACAACGTTTATATTAATTAACTAATTACTTTTTATTTATAAATTTCTTCATATTAGATAAATCGATGTAAACTGTAATAAATAACTCACGGTATTAACACCATGCACAATCATGAGTAATGTTCTTCATTTTTATCTCTCGAGTATGTTAGTATGAGAAATCCGCTGGGATGTTTTTCATCAAAATTAAAATGAAGCTAGACAGGTAGTCTTCGTCTGTGTACTTACTTTAATTGTATTATCTAATTATCCCTTTAAATGTCACCTTAAACACACAAAATTAACTTTTACGATCCAGCTTTGTGGCGCATTTCAAACGTAGGAAGCCATCACAGATCAGCACAACAAACGACAGTCTTGTTTACCGCCAAACCACGCAATTTTATACTATGCATGTAGAGTATCATTCACTTATTTAGCTTTGCCTTCGTCCTTATTTGTGAGACTATTAAGTGACTTAGAGCCTCGTGTATTAAAGTATTGCATTTCAGAAGAAGGTTTTGACAAGGTTGTTAAAAGCTTTTAACCCAACAAATACACTGCTTGTGCTTAAAGAACAGTCTCCGCAGCTGACGGAATAACAAAAATGAAAATTCAAATATGAAGAAATCTAACATTGGAGATTCATAAAATCTGTCAAGTGTTGGCACAATCTATATAATTGCACCCAAACTCGGCTAGAAATAATCTAAGGCCGGTCTAAAGTAACTCACAGAGCAAGAAAATATCGCAGCAAAAGAATATGAATCGGGATTCCTATTCATTGTCGCAACGGTCAGCGTCTCTGTCAGTGTTCTCTCTCTAACTTCCAAGAATTCTATACACATTTTTAATTTGCCTCCTGGTGAGTGCTGACGAAAGCAAAAGCGATAGTACAAATGAAATAACAAAATAATTGGTTCATAACATAAACCTTACAGGTCTTCGTACATCATCTCAAAAGTACTACAAAAGTGGCTGAAAAGAATCCTCCGTATATAATATAAATACGAAAGTCTTACATTAAACCGTAATTAATTTATGACGGAAATTAGACGGACAGTAATTTTGATAATAATTGAGTCGTAAATTAGGTGCAAATGGGAACTTCCGATCGTGACATTCAGTTGAAACTGGTTAAAATATTATAGTTAAAAATCAGTCGCTCAAGTTTAGAGGCATATTATTAAATAATAGTTATATTTCCTTGATGCGTAGTGGTCGCGCCATAAAACCACCAATTTTCGAATTTCCCTACCCTTCTTTCGAAATTTTTGAGTGAAAACCGATTGATTACTAGGGTGGAGAGAAAAACGACAAATTTGTTTTTTCAAATTTTATTGTTTCTTGCCCCAACAAATGGGTCTGTTCGATGAAAGAAACGCAGCAAAAAAATTGCAGCTTACTTGCTCGTCATCTTCAGGTTCCACATGTGGTAAATATAAAAGTCAGTGTTAATGAAAATCATCAAACTAATTTTTAACAATACTAGTTTAGTAATTTTTTTACAACATTTTTGTTTCCTGACCCAACTTATGGTTGTAATTGGTAAAAGAATATAAGTAAAAAAATTTCAGCTAAATCACTTGTCATCTTGAGGTTCCACCAGAGAACCAAAGTAATTCATCTTTGTGTCGAACTCCATAAATTTGTTCCGGGACTTGATTCATTTGCGTATGAATCCAACCCTGGCTTCTGCACCACAATGACGCTTCTGCCACCAGCCTCACATACCTCTTTACTACTTGAGAATGTCAAGGGGACTTAGCTATTTCAAACTGAGAAACGCTTCTTAACGAATTTTATGGCTTTGTCGCTGAGGCTGTAGGTAGCCGGTGGTTCCAAGGGATTGTCTCAGCGAATGATCTCAAAATACTCCCCTGCTTTGAAATTTAATTTGGGAAGCACAAATTTTCGTATTTTCTCCTTCCAGTGATTTTTTTCTTGCTTTCAGTATTCTTCTCAGGCCAAGTTCAAGAATATGTGCGTGTTCATCTTCGAGCATCACTAACAGGATGTTTTCAGAGTGAGCAAAATAACATTTCCTTTGAATAACTTTATGAATGATCGCCTTAAAAGTGTCTGGCAAGAATGAACTTTTCTTGATCATTCCGTGAATATGAGGTGCTCCATGTGTTGCTCTCGGGATTTTCTTTATTTCAGATGGCACGTAAACTTTTATAATATATTCGGCTAGTAGTTTCAAGTCGTCTGTTATTTCGTTGGATGATACATAAAGGCGAAGAAATCTTAGTTTCTCTAGATTGACAACAAATACACTATTCTGCTAAGTTTCAAATGTAAACGAATATGCTGCTATATGGTAAAATAATTAGGCTTAGCTACACTTAAACAATTTCTAAATTGTTTATAATTCTACAAATATTGCCTGCAGATTTACTAAAAGCATAAAAATCTTAACTGGAAAATAAGAACAACATAATTTAATAATTTTTAAAGCAAAAAATAAGCAATTTACCAACATATAAGAATAAAAAATCTGAACTTACTGAGCCAAGTAACAGAGTGGGTATACATACGTATATCTATATATAATTGTATACTTTTGGTGAGGCCGATTGCAACCAAAAAGGGAGGTGCACATCTACATCTACAGACTTATATACAAAATTTCAATGGTCTGAAGCTATTTCTTTTTGAGTTATGTGAGCTACATACGTACGTACCTCTGTGTTTACGTGTACGCCAGGAAAAAATTTCTTCAGAATCCATTTTAAATCAGTTTACCCGAAAATGATACCAGAAATTTTTCGCGATTACAATACTCCCTTTTGACTTCGTGCAAGGAAGTAAACGTGGGTTTTTGCTCACTTTATTTATTACTTATCTCTTACCTCTAAATAACACAAATTGACTGCAGAACGATAGATTTTTCAGGTCTTAATACATCAAATCGGATCCCCCTTAAAACGCGTTTTCAATGAGACAAAATAACTTCCTTTTATTAATATAAATCACTTAAGACAAAAACAACTTTCCTTCATTAATATAAGCAACTTTAAATCAAATTATTCGTATCACATCATCATTTCTATCATAAAAATATAGCAATAATTGAACTGCGTGTTCGAACAATCTGTGTATATTTATGGCATTTGTTTTGTGGTTTCAGGGCGTGACAACTGAGCCACTAGCGAAACGTACTGCACGCAGCCGCAAAAATCCTTGATCCATTTGGATTTATCTTTCCGTTTCCACTTCGAGTGAAGTGCTTTTTCATAAGAGTTGTGAAAGTTAGGTGTAGCATGTCATGAGGTGTTTTCGGAGAAATTAAAGAAAAATGACATAGTATAATGAAATTATACTATGTCATTTTTTTGACATAGTATAGTGTAATGAAATTAAAGAACTTCAAGCATTGAAGATTCCTCGACATTATTTTGCTGGCACAAATCTGAAAGGAGAGGAAGATTTAGAGATTCATATATTCTCTGATGCTTCATTAAAAGCTTTTGGAGCGATGATATACATTAAATACAAGAGATCACATGGCCATTTTAAAACTAGCTTCATAATTTCCAAATCGCGAGTTGGGCCAATTAAAAAGGTGGCATTGTCTCGGCTAGAATTAACGGACGCAGAATTTGCAGAGGGATTAGTCAAATATTGTAAAATCCGTTTTAAAAATCTGGAAAAGATTATTCTGTGGAGTGATTCAACAATTGTGCTACACTGGATAAAAGGCATGGCATCTAACTATAAGCAATTTGCTTCAAATAGGGGATTAGAAATTCAAGAAACTACAGATCCCAGTGCATGGAGACATTTTATAGGTAAAGATAATCCTGCAGACATGTTAACATAGAGGATTAAAGCAGTATAAATTTGATAACTTAAAAAAATGGTGGCATGACCCAAAATGGTTTTTGCACCAAGAGAATGCTTGGTTCCAGCCGAAGAGATCTGAATATGATTCAATAGACCGAGAGATTGAAGATGAATATAAAGCTCATGCTATAATTAGTTTCGCAGTTGTTACCAAACAGATAATTGATATTAATGGGTTTAGTTGCTTACGCAAATCACTGACGGTGACTTCTTGGGTATTACGGTTTGTTGATGCTTTTAGGAAGAAAACTAGTATAATGGATCCACTTACTGCTGAAGAATATAATCATGATGAGCAGTTTTGGGTAAAAGTTGTTCAAAAGCACGTTTTCTCTGAGAAAATTATTTGTTTGAAGGATGGCAAGCCTTTACCAAAAGACTCTAAGTTGTTATGCTTAAACCCATTTTTAGGTTATGAGGATGTATGGCGAGTGGCAGGAAGGCTTGAGAAAACTCAAGGGCTTTGTCTACAGATGAAATCTAAATTCATTAAAGTACTGATTTGGAAATTCTATGATAAAGTATTTCATCCAGGCATATCATACATACTGGTGAAGGTGAGAGAAAAATACTGGATATTAAAGGCCAGCCAAGTTATAAAATCCCTTCTAAGCAAATGTGCTATTTGAAGATTCAGCATTCTCCAGGAGACAAGATGGTTGCTCCATTATCAGCTGTCCGAGTGGAACAATCAGTCCCATTTACAGTTATCGGGGTCGAATATGCTGGTCTGTTATTTGTGAAAAATAGTAAAAACAAACACTATATTCTGTGATAACCTGTGCTGTTACAAGAAATGTTCATCTGGAACTAGTTAGCAATATGACGGCAGATGCATTTTTTCTTGCTTTGGACGTTTTGTATCTTGAAGAGGCTTGTGCGCTGTGATCGTTTCTGATAATGCACTACTTTCAAACTTGTTGAGCTTCAGCTGAAACAAATTTGGTCAATAATGAAGCATCCAGAAGTAAAAAATGATTTATGCTGCTAACGGAATTAAGTGGAAGTATTATAGCGAGGAAAGAGCAGCCTGATGGAAAAGCTTTTATGAATGTATGGCTGCGTTTCGTGAAAGTCGCTCTACGGAACATCCTTGGAAAGTCATCTCTGAGAGCAGTTGCAAACTGCTCTTATTGAAATTGAAGGGATGATTAACTCTCGGCCAATTTCCTATATTGGAAGTGACTTAGATGAACCACATACCTTAAGTCCAGCACATTTCCTTTTATGAAAAAAGAATATTATCGTCGCCTTCACCTTGATTCAAATTTTTCTTCCAGGAAGTCTTTGGGTTAGGGTTATTCAATTATGGCAAAGCACACGAGGGCTATCTGCCTAAAGGGAGGGATGCCTTCGTGGAGGACTTTCTAAGGGAAACCGGCTCGTATACACGTTACACATGGGGAAAACCACGAAAACGCCCATGCAGCCAGCCCGTTCGCGGGATTCGAACCTCGGACCGAACTACCAGTGTTCAGCGTCTTTACGTCAGGAAGTCTTTGATAAAGGCCTATAATTATCGGGAAAAATTAATGAATTCCTTTTGGTCCAGGTAAAAAAAGAGTATTTGTTGAATTTAAGATCTACTCATTCAAGCTTGGTTAAGAATAATATTCCCGGACTTGAAGTTAATGGTATAATTTTAGTTAATAAGGATCATTTACTCTGAATTTTTGGCGATTGGTAAGAATCCTTGAGTTATTTCTTGGAAGAGATGGTAAGGTGAAGGCTTGCAAGTTAAAAACGAGCCATTGGTCATTAGACGTCCTGTACAATTTTTGTACAAATTAGAACTTCATAACTAAAGTTTTACCGTGAGTGCTAATTTACAAATATGTATTGTGAATATATATTTATATGGTTGTTTATTATTTTTTGATTTATTCTCTTAAAATTTCTAACTCTAGAAAATTTCATGCATAAATTCAATAGTAAAAATATGCTTAAGTTCATAGAGTCATGGTATGCTCATAGAGACCATTGAATCTCCTAAAATTTGTGTGAATATTTTCTTTGAATTTAGAGAATGTTATATTTAACGGCTTATATAGAAAGAAGTTTAATGAACCCCTGTGGTTCACGGGGGGTGCAAGTTGTTGAAAATAAAATTATCATGCAACCGTGCGTTTACAATTGTCTCATATCTTTTTCCCGGAAGAGTCTCATGTCAAATCAATAAATTTATTCTTCGCTTCGTTTCCGAACAAAGAAGCCAAAATCGGTGAAACAACTATTTCAGATTTCTAGAGATCCCAGTGATTTGAGATGAACAAAACTTTTTTTTTGTTTAGATATTTTTGCAATTTGCGGCAAGTCTGTAATTGCGAAATTAAAAACGGAACGAATTAAAATTAGGTTTAGGCTTCTCTGTTTCGGAAGACGTAAAAATTGTTGACTATGTGACTGCTACTATTATGACTGCTACTATGTGTGAATTTACACAGAAACGTGAGAAGCCCTTTTTTATTTTATCCTTAAAATGACAAAGGCGTCTACTTGACGCTCACAAACTGCGCCAACCCGGCGGTTCAACTTAAACAAAACGTAAAACTGAAATTAATGATTAGATGAACAAATATCAAAACACTACCGACGAGGCTCTGAGATCCTAAACTAACCACGTTTTTAATTACCGCTGAGATTCAGCAAGATTACTGATTAAACAGTTGAAAATTAGCACTTCTGCAAAGATAGGCACACAGGCCAACACGCGCTGATCTAAATTCTACCGAGCAACCTCGCTAGCGTAACTTTAAAGCAAAACTCTCACAATCTGGTTTCGTTTACTATTTATTCAACTAGCTTCCGCTGAATTTGAATAAACTGCGAGTGCTACTACAATTTACATACTCTGGCACAGGCATTCCTAGGGGGAAATGAAGGCTAAACAGGAATGATAACTTAAAATAAATGTTAGTTAAAATAAATATAAATCCTACACGCTAATAAATGGGTTTCGAATTTATGCATACACTAAACTGGTGACAATAAAATGGTGTGTCGTATCTTACTCATAGATCCAGGTCAACCTAGCCTTCAAAGAATCTTATAGAGTAATAATGCAAATAAGCTGCCAGAGATCTAATAGCTGATAAGAGTTATACATGGAACTGAGAGTGTTCCCTTTCTAGTAACGAAGGCACTGAAACAGCTTGCAGTAGATAAGGAGATTAATTTTCCAATGACAGCACCTATGTTATGCGATATTTTCCGTATAGATGACGTGTTATATGGAGCCTTGACTTTGGAAGAGGAGGAAGATTTGCAAAAGCAGCTTCTAGCAGGTTTACAAAGACAGAAATGCAGTTGTACAATTGGTACACATTCAGAATTATCTCCGAATCTAAAAGGAGGCTAAAGATTCTCGAGTCCAGCTGAGACTTTCGATGTGTTGTGGAAATCAATAAGTGATTCCTTTCCCTTCACAGTAAAAATGAAGCCTAATATTTCCTAGAATAATAAATACACCTTGTTCACTGTTTCCAGACTGCTCTAGGACTTCATGGTCCTGTCATAGCTAAAACAAAAAGTTTCATGTAAAAGATGTGGCATCATAAAATTGGATAGAGCAACACATTTTCCTACCTTTTTGCTGCATAATATAGAGACTGGCAGCGATTAGTGATGGCAGAAGATAGCATTAGTAGCATTTAATTTCAAAGATGTATCGTGTTTGAACAAGCTAGCACATGGAATCCAATTTCCTTGCTTTTGAATCATTCCCAATAATTTTAAATAATATGAAATGGCTTGTCGAGTTACTCGTAATGTAAGTTCAAGTTCTTCTTGCCTTTTGGCACGAATCTTCTTCCAATAATGCTCCCTATTCCGAGTCTTCGTCCACTTTTCTCCATCCGTTCTATTCTTTGTCTTCAACGTCAAATTCACCCTTCTTAAATTTTAAAACCACTCACGACATTTTCTCTCACTTAAGCAGCCTCACCATACGTTTCTAGAGGCAATAGATGCGCTTCAGTTGTGATTTCTTCAAATTAAAGAAGTAAATCAAGAGTTCCCGCTCATTCGGTGACGTTTATTTGGCTCAAAACTTGACATTTTCGCATGAAAAAAATGTACGATGCCGATACAAAATCGCTAATATATATATGAAGGTTATGTTGTGAGCAGATATCCAAGCTTACAATATGACGATTTTAACCATAACGTACTGGTGAAGCCATTTTTTTCAAACGGCAGAGACTTATTTGTACTCCCAAATGTATATGTAAAAAATGTGTGAAATACCCACTACTTTCAATTATAATGTATTTAAAATTATATAATATAATCACTTTTGTTTACATGACTTACTGACCTGTTTTTAATTGTTTCTAGTTTTTGTATCTTTTAAAAAATTGTTTGGTAAATATGCCGAGGTCTGTCGCGCCCGGGAATTTCCTTCGTCTTGTTGAAAATTAATAATTTAAATCCAATTATTATGTCTTGGATTTTGGCATTCAAACATACATAGGAGAAGAAACCTGATCATTCCCTAATTATTGTGGAATTTGCGGAGGAAGACTAATGCACCTTGTCAGCTTTCTTCCACAGCATCATCAGTAATCAGCTTTCTTCACATGCTTTTTCATACTTTAATTTCCTAATAGTTACTTTTAATTTTGAAACCCTCTCCTTTAAATTCTTGTTTTCTATCTACAACTCCCTACCAGAATGAGATTTCAGTATCGCGTTTTATGTAAATGAAGTATAACCAGTATTTAATGGAAAGTTCAGTCACTTCCGTAGAACAGCTCAGTTCTCAGTAGAGCGCGTTCTGCCTCCGGGCCATGCCGTTGTTTAAGCCTATCTTACTACGTTCGGCCGTACTTTTACGTACCTGTTAGTATTCGTCAGTGAGATTTACTTACGAGCCAAGTCGGTTAGTTATTTCTGTACAATTTCCGTTGAGTTAGAATTTTTATAGTTTCTTATTTTTCTATCTTAAGTTAAAGCCCAAGTGAAGGTTTTCCTGTAAGCCCGAGAGGAGCCGACTGCATTATTTCTGTGAGTAAATAAAAGGGTATATTTAAACTTATCTCTATAGTTATAAGAAGACCAGCAAATAGCCGCTAGACTCTTTACTAAAGATCTAGTATCCAAAGACACGTAAATTAACTAGAACTTTATAAGTCTTCTGAATTAACTTGTAATAAATTCAATTTACAATAATTTTTACTCTTCATTTCCTAAAAAAATTAATAATTAAATTTAAGTATTTTTTACATATTTAAA
>KK120342.1:257720-306488 GCA_000611955.2 Stegodyphus mimosarum
TATATAAGATATAAAAAATACTTATATAAAAAATATATAAAAAATTATATAAAATATAAAAAATACGATGGCTTTGCTCTACGCGAACAGGCAACCTCTAATTAACTTTCCGCAATTTCAGAATCTTTCCTTAGTCCAGTGCTTGACAGAACTCTCTGGCCTGTTTTGTAACCAATATTATGCGCCATTTTTCGTCAGACTGTGTCCTGCCATTGCCTGCTATACGAACGCTTAACTCTGTCTCTTCGCCTTCTCTTTGTTAAAAATATTTATGACGTCAAGGTTCTAAATTTAGTATTATTTCTATTTAAATAATTATTGGATATGTGATCCGGAGATCTTCGTCTAAAGAATATGAGCTGCCATTTTAACTGAATAAAGATGTGGAGTTCTTAAATTGGAATTCTTCTGTGTCATCCATTCGGCTGCCTTCCACTTCGCAACGACACATCCGGACTCTGATTGTTAAGCTTCATCATTTCCAATTTCTATCGACTTAAAATATCACATATATACATAAAATGCAAAATAAATTCAAACAGTACACACAACTGGGTGATAAATATTAATTATATTAATAATTAATTAGTAATACTTCGTTTTTTTATTTTTAAGACATAAAAAGATTTTTTTTACCTGACTTTTCTAACTGAAAGTTTAATTTCCATTTAATTACTATTTTGTATACGTATGTTGCATTAATAAACTTATCTGACTAATTGACACTAAATTCTATGCAGGTTTCATATATTAGGGTTAAATTATTTACATTTTTGTTCTTACTTCTTTTTTACTGGTTTATTTTTGCTGTGTTCTACAGTTGGAAATTACTTTATTCAAAAATCGTTTTCAAATTGCATTTTTGTTTAACAACACATTTCATAATTAAAAAAAATTAACTAAAATTAAAATTTTTCATCTTGGTAGATTATTTTTATTTTCTGCTCGTTTAGAACTGTTGGTAGATGTACAGTTAGTTACAAATTCATTTCATAGTTTAAATTTAACTGCGCATCTGAAGGCTTAAAAACAGACTTTTGCATTTTTCAGTATACCAACCCCCTGAAGAAGCTGTGCCGGTCGATGTAAAATCCTTGCTATTTTTCACTGTTCTCGTATATTATTGCTTTTACAGCTCATTAATATAGTATTGTTTGCAATATTTGTGCCAATTCGTTTTCAATTATTGCAAAGTACAGTGTGATATTTGAATTTATTTTAAACTTAATTATATCGGTTTTTAAGTTTAATTTTTTTATTTTCTAACTTTATTAGATATATAAATATAAATGTAATAAGAGTAAAGTAGAAACCTGGGAAGTTAACAAAGTTCGAAATTTTTTTAATTTAATTTTAGTATTCTTGTAACTTACGTGAACATTTTCTAGATTATACCGCATATAATTTACGTGAATATTTTCTTGCAGATTTTATCAATATCAAAGTATAGCATTTGCATTATGTTGATTTTAATGCCACGTGATTAATGCTTGTAATACTTAATGTTTGAAAGACAGAGTAAATTTGTCCAGATACCAGTAAAGACGCTTCTGCAAAACCTCTTGGAGTTTGAAATAGGTGGTCTGTAGATTAAAGAAATAAAATGATATGACACAAAAAAACATGAACATTTCGTTTACAATTGTCATCTTTATTAAGCAAAAGAAAACACCAAAAAATCGTTATTGTTTGGAACAATGGAGATGAAAAATTAAACTGATGAGGCAAAATTACGGATTTTTGTCTCACATTCAAGGAACTTCATTATGACAACACAAAGCTACTTGTTTCGTTGTCATGATGAAATGCGCAATTAGTACACTTTTAATATGATTAAAATATATGAACAGGAACTTAGTAATTCTGCCTCATTCAGCGTGGAATATATCATAATTATTGGTCCTCACTGAACCATCACAGGAGTGATTATGTTAAGATAGATGATGGTGCTTCTAAAATAAGCACCGAGAGTATGGAACCGTATTCGGTATAAAAAAATTTAATTTAATTAGAAATATTTCATATTTTCTCCCATGTATACATTTTAAAGTATAAATGCAATAAATATATGAAAAGGTTTACTTCAGAAGACATATTTTTGGCAGATAATTTTATAAAAAGACGAACAGAAATTCAATTATAAGTTTCCGGAGCAAAAATATTTGCAATTAACAGTGTTTCACAGAATGGAATTCAAAAATATTACATACAATTTGGCGGTCAAAACTTACAAGTTAATAACAACGTTTCCCAAAATTTTTCGATTTAACATTTCTTGTTTTAGGAACTTCTTTAACGTCATGAAAGTAAAGAAAATTTTTTCTGCAATGCCCAGAAATGTGGAAAAACATCGTTTTCAGATGTTGATTCTCATCGAATTTCGCATTGAATTTGGTTGCTAATATTAATTTGAATGCCCAGAATTTCATTTAATTGCGAAATGTATTAAGGCCCAAATTGAAGAAACTTTTACCATGCCCATCTTACCTAAAAAAATCATTTAAAAATTTGACCTTTACCGAATTTCTTATTGAATGTAGTTGCTGTTATTAGCTTGAATACTGCAATTTTTGTTTCTGAATTACAAAATGTATCGGATCAAATTTATAACTGTGCTAAAATATTATTTCTGGCCTAGGAAGGACGTAAATTATTTGGGAAACGTTGAATTACAGTTTTTCAGACCATAGCTAACAAGGAAACGCAGTGCATATGTTACCATCGGTTAACCTAAATACATATTGAATGATCTCGTATAAAGTGTCTTCTGAGGGAAAATTATTTTGCCAAAGAAATTAGCCGTCTGTACAAGCGAAATCTTTTTGCACTTTACTTGGAAGAATGACACAAATTTTCAGGTTAATTATTTCATTCATTGGGGCGATTTCCCCCTCCCCATATCGTTTCCTTTATCAAAATTTGTGCCATCTTCAGTTAACACAAATGATCTGAATTGTACTCGGAAATATTTTAACTTAAATATAGACTCTTATTTGTTATAGCGCGTGGAATGAAACTTAAGACAAGGCCACCTAATAATCTTGGAAAGTTTACACAGAAAAGTTTAATGTACTTTTCCTTAAAAGTAACTGAGCCCTACGAATAGCAGCTCGAAGAAACTGATATTTTTATGCTTCAGTTTGTACGTTAGTAGCGGGAAAACATTTGGAACGTTTAAACACACAGTGAAGTATAAAAATGGACACAACGGATATAATTATCCTAGCTCTTTTAATCTGTAATGATCTATAATAAGTAGTACTCTTCAAACGAATTTCTTTGAATCGGATATTTCTATTGCAAGTGAATTATTTAGTTGTTTTATGAAACCATAGAATAATATATAATTGAACTTTTTTTACGCTGGATTTAGAAGACTGCATTAGCAGATGTCATTAAATTCATTATTGGAATTTGATAGAGAACAATAGCAGCATTATTTACTTGTGCACTTTCAACATTTACTTTCAAACTGGATATGTTACATACATCGATTTTACAAATACATTAAATTTTCACATTGCAAGTTAAAAGAAAATAATTACCTTGAAAACAGTATGGATTCAGTGTATATAAAACGCAAAATTATACTAATGTGCAGATATTTTTTAATTTTCTTGAAAACGGAAACATAAGACAAAGGACTTTTCTTTTGTTACTGAGCTAACCAAATTTTATACAACCTAAATGATTTGCCATCTGAAACAGATTACATAAAAATGCTAGAAATCATGTAACTTTGACCAATCATTTTATAGGGGTCTAAGATGGTAACACATACACAAAAACATAATGAAATAAAATTCTTCTGGGAATTGCTTATCTTTCATTAAAGTTTTATCTCAGTACACAAAATTTTACGACGAGGTATATTAAACTGTACATTCCCTTCAAACCGATTAATACATTCTGTAATTTACCTTAAGTCTTTAAAAGAGTACATCTAGTTTTGAATCCGATGATAATATTCATAAAAACGTGCAGTGTGAAAAACAATGTGCGCAGCTGAAAGAATCAATGACATTATATGGTTTTTCGTTTAATATATATGTGTATTTTACGTTATATATATATATACATATATTATAGATATATAACTGTGCTTTGTTCTATTTGAAAAACTCGTTGGTATGGGTTTAAATCCAAGCAAACCTCGGAATATAAAACTTTTTGGACTAGGTGATATGAAGCTAAGCCAAAAATCTTGCTATCTTCAGGGCAACCATTTCGATTTGTAAAATCTTACAAAAAATTGAATACTAAACGACAGCTCTGCTGGAGATGATCAGCAGAATACTGTTCTAAGTTGTGATCTTCTGTTCGTAGAGAAAATAGTTCCATAAAGGAATTAATTACACACTGAGCGGATTAGGCTGCCTATTTCCTTCTGCTGCTGTTTAACAACTCAGTCATATATTCTAATACTGCATGAGTGCTTTCTTTCACAGTTTTTATTTATGGAAATTATAAAACTGTAACAATCATTAAAACACATTTAAACTAGAATAATTACAATTTCTGACGCTTTCTATGCGTGTACGTAAGACGTACTCTAAATGGAGATCTAAAATGAAAACATAGAATTTTATGATATATAAATTATATACGGCTTATATGAGACTTATTAAAAATCAGCATTTTCTTTTGTATGTGAGTTCAATGTATTTGAAGAGCACATTTCTCAGCGTCATTCCTTACAAGAACAGTGAGCGATTATACAATTGCTTTAGACTATATTAGCTGTTCAGTAATCTGTATTGAATACTAAAAATACTGAACATTAAAGTGATCTCTAGAATACAGTTCAAAGATACTTATAATATAGATATGTTGGAGGGTACGATTAGATTTTAATTTACATTTTTTGTTCTACTGGCTTTGGAATCTGTAACTATTAGTCAACGCTAGTCGAATAAATGTATCAAGAGCACCGTGTTCGCTCAGTGTGTACCTACCTACTTCGAGGTATCTAAATGAACAAAAAAATCCTATCATTAATTCGCATTCTTACAACTGTAATGGTAATATCATATTACAGTTACAACAATGGAACGCGATTTTGCAAGTAATGGGCATATTTGCCCTGTGATGTACCAAATAAGGAAGCTTTTTTTTCTTATTTTCTCTTACAAAGGCTCATTCATGACAGACCCTCAAAATATTCATGGATTTTATTTTTGGACTCCTTAACTTTCGAGTCCATATTGAGAATGTAAAAATGCAAGCTCGACGAGAGAGAATATTTTATTCTCTTTCTTGGTGGGGAGAAACTATAGTTGTTCTCAAACTTGAACTAGCATCATAGAGGAAGTCTGGTTATCACTATTCCATCGGTAAATATTTCACTATAGTTATGCAGATATTCGAGTGCACTGTGTAAAAATTCTCTTGAAGTGGAGAGGAGAGATAAAAGTAGAGATCTTGAAGTCAAAGACATAAAGGTCAAACATTTTGTGTCACATTATGGAGTTACCTGATAATCAAAATTGTTTATCTAAAATTATCAGGCAAAATATTTCAAAAATGGCGAATACCAAATATAATTCACTTACGACACCTAAAATGCACATTTCATTTCTTATTTTTATTTACAATATGGGTTTTAATAACATTTACACAACAGAAATATAATTATAAAACACTTAAAATCCCTCTCGATCGGGCAAAATTTTATACAGAATGGAAGGGACGTAAAGGTTTTAAATAGTGAGAATTATTCATATATGCTTCTAAATTGCTGAAATCTGAAGAACGTTGAGGCATGTAAGAAACTATTTTACACAATATTCAGACTAAGATTAAATAAATTATTGAAAACTTTATCTGATTATGAAATAGCTTAATTATAATTTATTTGGCTTAAATGTTTAATGTATTCTTAGTTATTTCTAAAGTACCCTTAATAATAATGCTACGGAGCACATGCGGATAGTTCCTTTATTATGCGATACTAAATTTGATGAATTGGTGACAAATTTTAATTCCTACATTAGTTTAATCCTTTAATTCAGTATTTTAAAGCAAACAGTTTTATTTCTAAGATCCAATAATTTTCATGCAAGGAATATACTTGCTTAATTTTATGAAATGTATTTGCTAGCACGTAAAGCGAATCACAAGCATATTCGTACTCGTACGGACAATACTTAAATCGGAACTTAATATCAACAGTAAATGATCTGAAACTAAAGCAACTGGAATACTAGAACACGGAATTAAAGCTTTATAAAAATATAAATGTGTGTTTAGTTTAAGTTCCACCTGATACATGCGCAAAAAATATGTTTCACATTTTAGAAGTAATTTAAGTTAGTAAACAGAACTGCGAAACGTATTTGCTTAAGCATTTATATTACAGTTTTAAAGATATGGAAATTCTGTTTAGGACTTTCAAAATATATAAATCTAGATAGCTCTTTCGGAAATGAATATTTAAAGTGATCATTTAGTCTCAGCCTCGTTAAGTACATTTTTTTTACTTAAGAACATCTTTTCAATGGAGCAATTTGCCTAGTTTAACTAGAATCTGAATGTGAAAACACATTTAACATTTTATAATGAGAAGCCATGAAATAGCAGAAACCGTTTTTTTACATATTTCTATTAATTGTTTCTCAATGAAAGGATTTACGTAAATTTACCCATTTTCATCAAGGAATTGAGGAGTTCAAAGAACACAAATTCTGAGTGTTTATTAAAATTTTTATTTCTGTGTGACGCTTCAGCGTATTTCTTCCGTTCTCTCGACCATGTATCCGCACCGGATATAGAACTGCATATCAATTATATAAAGTGCTCTATGATGGGAACCGAGGTATGCACTGCGAAAAATTCGGTTTTCCGGAAGAAGATGCGAAAGGAAATATTTTAATATAATAAACATGTATAAAAACTGAAGGAAAAATACTTACACAGCATAGAGCTCAGAAACTCCTATCATGTTTATTGATAAATGGTCATTCATGAAGCAATATAAATCTAAGTAATTGCTAGCATTGAGTAATTAGATAAGCTTCACTGGATATAGGAAGTCATTCTTGAAAAAATATGTATGCTAAAAGTTTCCTTTAGTGACGAAAAATGCCACATTCTAAGTAAAGTAAGTATATCAAGTACAGCATATTCATTCAAGAATGAAAATGGGTAAACTTCGTTTAGTCTTGACAATATTTAATGTAAGTTATGCCAGGTTCATTATTTAGCAACACGTACAATGTGCATTTCAAGATCTATCATAAAATCAGTTAGCTAAATCAAACTACTTCTCTAGCTGGAAGTTAATTTTACATGATTCAGTTAGTATTACGATCTTCAGGACTTAAAAAATCTTATATTAAATTGTAGGAAAAGAATCTCTGCGTTAAGATAATAAAAGGCGTTAGAAATCTAACAATTAACCGCATACCTTATTCCTTAAAATGTAATAAGCACCCCAAAAATTTACATTTCGATATTTAAACGACATATTTTTTACTGAGCGATATGATTCTAATAAAAAATTTCAATCAGTTATACTGACAATGTAGCGTACCACATACATTACGTCTCGTCACCAATATTGCACTCGGTTTAATGCCATAGAAAACTATACAAATTCTTTAGTGCTGGAGTTAAGAATAAACATACTTTTCTCACGTGTTGACCGAAGGAAAAAACATAAACGAATTTTAAATACGTTTCAATTTTACAAGACTAATTTCAGTGACGAGATGGCAGTGACGATGATACGCTAAGAACTACGAACACTTCTAAAAAGAAAGAATTCTTGCCGACAATATTTGGCTGTGATACTTTCGTTACGAATCCTGTTAATAAAATAGAGTCTCAATACAGACTTAGAAAAGTAATACTCGATTAAACCACTGGACACCAATAATCAGTTACAAAAACACTGGCCGAAAAATTAATGGCCAAAAATAGAAGGAGACAAGGCTTGAATTCACATGCCTCCTATATAGTCCACTCATATAGTTTTCCTCAATAGAATATTTCTAGATAGCAACCTCAGTGGCGGAACCAGAGGAATATTAGAATATGCATTTCAACAAAGGAACAAACATGCTTGATATAACAGCTAAATAGGAAAAATACAGAAAATTAAATATTCACATGTCTCAAATTTTTAAAGAAAATCAAATATTCACATGTCTCAAATTTTTTAAAAAAAAATTAAATATTCACATATCTCAAATTTTTAAAGTTCCAGAGGAAATTAAAAATACAGCTACTACCGGACTTAAAATTTGAAACTGAGAGAATAAAAAATTAAGCAGCAGAAGAATAAATTTCAAACAAATTAAGATATTAAACTTTGGAAGTACAACAAAATAACAATTTTATGAAATAAAAGTGTTACCAAAATTCGGCAATAATTATCCAGAACCCAAACATACGGGATTTTAAAAATTAGCAGCAAAATAAAAAGGAAATCAAACAGTTACAGCAACAGTGAATATCAACAGAATGCCAAAGGAAAAATTCAAAATAATGAACTGAAGAAATGCTCCACTTATTTAAACGTAGACATTGAAAACTGGCAAGCAAAGCATTTAGCAGTTCGTGAAGTAACATACTGGGGAAGAGGAACTTTAAAGGAAAATAATTTCTAAGCTTCTAAAATTAGAAAACATCTCAATGAAATTCATAATTTTATAAATTACTTATTTTCCTCAAAACATATTTGAAGAATTTCTACATAAAGTAATGAAACGGGAAAGAAATACGAAATGTGCCTTAAGTTTGACAAAATTATGTTAATTTTTAACATCAAAGACACCTTACAATTACAATATAGCACTTGATTCATGTTATGAAATATCTCTGAATATGAAACAAATTCAAAATATGACTTATTTCTATTATTTCGGGCATTATAAGATCTCTTTAAAGTAAGGAGAGATAAATCTAACAAAAGATAATCTAATATAAAAGTCTCACGATTTTTTAAACATTTTATAGTAAAAAAACCTATATTGCACTATAAATCCTTTTCTCAACTTCTAAACTTGGCGTGCATATAAAAGATAGTCTGGACTGTGATAATGTGATAAGTTTAAGCTATCTGCGTTCTAATTGTTCATTCGCAAAATAATTTTAAGATGAACGCTTTACATGAAGTTTGCTAATTGGTGAAATCCTCTGAAGGAAAATTCTGTTTGTGTAACTTTTAAAAAATCTGAAAGTAACCCTAAAATCAAATCAATGAAGAAAACTTCAGGAAATTAAAATGACTTAAATAAAGCTCAGAGGTGAATAAAATGGACTTAATGCAATTCATTTCACTTGGTGAAACTGATTTTGAATCAGTTTCAACAAGTAAAACGGCAACGTACAAAAAATAGTGCGCATGAATTCTGTATAAGGCTTACATTTAGAAGACAGGTGAAAATTTATACGCACAACAGGTCTACCATATACATTTAAGATAACATTATGAACACATTTTAAAACGTCATTCGAAATTTCATGAATGTTAAGTTCTTTGAATATAAAAAAATTCGTAATAATCGGTCCAGCCGAATTTCCCATCATACGGGCAGCAAAGCTCAAGGAATGTTTATTTAAAAAATATTTTTTTGCCCCTCTAGAAAATTATTATTTGAAAATGCTGGGGCACAGTGGTCATTATTCCGCCACTGAGTTATTCTACTAAAAGATGAGTTCAGCTCTAAAACCACTCTCCCAGTAAAAGAGTACTTGAAGGCCACCTTTGCCTCATTAAGCGCCGAATTTCATTATTAGGATGTTTCAGTTTTGCTGTAACAGAAGCTGTTCCAACTCGTCTGCTGATCGCAGCAAGAAAGCAGCTGATTCCCTGTACCCAGCGATTAGCTGTTTGACGGCGATCACTTCACTTGGATTCAGAGAATGCTTCACTGTACTGTTGGT
This sequence comes from Stegodyphus mimosarum, assembly GCA_000611955.2. Taxonomy (NCBI): domain Eukaryota; kingdom Metazoa; phylum Arthropoda; class Arachnida; order Araneae; family Eresidae; genus Stegodyphus; species Stegodyphus mimosarum. The sequence goes on from KK120342.1 coordinate 267,609, forward strand.
TGGCCCACTTTTCTTCATGCTGAGATCTGTTGGTCCTGCAAAGTGAAGAAGAAAAACAGCTAATTCATACATAAATTTATCAAATTTAGTTAATGGTAAAGGTTTTCATAGGACATTGCGCTTCCAAAAAAAAAAAAACTATAATTTACTTAAGGGTAAATAATAAAAGGTTAAAATAGGCCATCTCAAGTGGAAAAAATTCATACATGTTAAGACAGTTCATTGTTAAATATGAGGATATAATTTATATTATAAGGCAGTCAGAAAGAATGAAACTCTTTTCTAGATGGCCATAACTGATAGTCATGCATGTTATAAATTCTGGCTCATCTGGCTTTAAAATTGGGCATTTTTTTCACGCTCGCTTATTGGTATATAGTATGTTGAATCAAGTGCAATTTATTTTACAGTAACAAAATTTAGTGCGTACTATCATCCGATCATTAAAGGCATGTAAATTTCTGGTAAAAATATCCGACTTAACGAGATGATTAAAAAGAATGGTCACTAACATGAAAAGAAATAGAGAAACCTAAAATCAATAAGGTAACCAAGGTAAAACTAAAGAACAAAGCATAAAATCAGTTAGGTGAGGTAAGATTTTGATATTAATTGCAGAAAATTTCAAATACTCGTGCACAGCTATTTGGTAGGTTTTTGGGGCAGAAAATATAAAAAATTAGTTCTGCCCTGACCAGGACTCGAACTCTGTATGCTCCGAGTGCCAGCCGTATGTGCTGACCATTGCCACCTCGAGAGTACGCAATAGGGAAAGCGAAAGTTTTTTATATCCTCTCCGACTTAAAAGCTTAGTAGAAAGGGAGGAATGAGACCCTGCTGCCGAATTAAAATGGTGCGGAAAGTTTGGCAGCGACATTTCAGCCGAGGGCCAATACTATTAAACTTTTCGAACTTGGAAAAATGAAACTTCAACTAGGCTCTCACTTGTACTCAAACTCCGGATCTTCAGAGTGCTAGCCGGACGTGCTACCAATTACACTATTAGAGCATGCAGTACGGAGGGCGAAAATTCTTTATACCCGGACAGATTAAAGGATATGTGTATAAACACAGACACATTTGCTTATACACATGTATTAAATCTTACAAAAATGCCGTAAAACATTTACCAATTTGAAAAACTTTATTGTATGTTTCCTTTTCACTGTGTAATAGATTTACTGTCGTCTTTCCAACTGAGGAATTTCACTGGCAGTGTTTCCTGACGTAATAAATTCCCTAAATGCCCCATAAAATTACTACCTCTAAATAACTACAAAGAGATTTTTTTTGTAGCTAAAGAATTTTTTAAATTCTTCGGAATTTATAATGAAAGAGTTGATAATTTCTTCGCAACTATTTTCATTTGAAGAATATAGTCAATTTAGGCTTTTATTGAAATGAAAATACACATTTCTTGCTTGTCAAGATCTACCAGGCTGGATGATTCGGATCACTTCATTTTCTCAGAATTTGCTATTATGAGTTAGAAAAGGAAAACCGTGTTATACAAAAACACATTGTAAATTCCTTTATGTTAATTAACCGAATTATTTTATGGTTTAGATCTTTACTGTCACTTCTTCCATCCGTTTTCTAGTCAGAATGCAAATTAATTCGCGCAGATTTAAACTGAGGTTTTAAAACCATAAGACAAACCATGTTCTGCCTCTCTAGACCACGTTGCGAAGTTGATACTAGCTCATTTAAGATTTATAGTTTTCGGCCTTGCATTATAATTGCCGATAGTTGAATACCTACGCCGGTTAGGTTTGTGAGCCCACTTCGCGTTAAATTTAATTGGGTAATCTTTGACAACTATCTTATTTTAAATTTGAACTTACTGCTATTTAAGTTATCTCGCCATAAACGCTGGCTGAGTTGTAAGCACCAGGTGGGCCTTCTGTTCTTATTGAGTTTCAAATAAAGGGTCATTTGCACCCTTCTGAAAGCACATTTGTCATTTTAACCTTAGCGATAATTCTCTGTCAGTTTATCTAGAATTTGGTTACAATTTATGACAGAAGAAAGAACTAATCTTTATAACATGCATCATTTCTAATATTCCAGAAACAGCCAGAACATGTGAAAGGCGAATAAAGGCCACGTCGACGAGTGAGGATCCACCAAGCTGCTGCATATCCGCCCCACCCCCTGGAGCGACTCCGTGGCCAAACGGATGAGCGACTACCAGGAAAGCAAAAGATAAGTGAAGTTTAATTCTTAAAATATTCAGTTTTGAGTTTATTTCAGTTATATTCAGTTTATATTCAGTTTTAAGTGCAGCAGTTGCTATTTATCTTAAGTTTAGCCTCAAACGAAGACATTTCGGTTTGTTATACAGTAAGAAGCTTTTAATTTAATTATGCATTCATAGCAATGACTTTAAGTTTAGTATAATTATAAGATTTCTGAATTCAGTCTAAGAGATTGTTTAGAGGAAGTTTGGCTTATCTGTAGAACAATTTTAAGCAACTCTGTACATTATGATGTGAAGTGCAAACTGAGTAATTTTTTTTCAATGAAGTGAAAATGTTTCATGTATGTATGTTCATTTGTATGCATGTTTGATAAATTAATTTTTGTAAACGTAACAGTTTCTGTTAAACTATGTGTTAAAAGCAAAAATAAATTCTTGCATATTTTAAAATTTGAATTCTTGATATGTGCGTGAAATGTTTAAGTGCAAACTAGCAAGTTTTTTTTAAGATAGTATAAGTTAAAGCTACCGGCATGCATGAAATTAAAAGTTGGGCTTCCCAGTCAGCACTAAAGTTTAATGAACTATTTTGCTTAGCACATTAGGAACAGTTTTGAATTTAAGGCGTTCTTGAGGTCCTAGTTATTAACATGCAGTATTTCAGTTAGTTGGTAGTGATGAAACACTTGTACAAAGACAATCAGCATATTTTGCTTTGGAGCAAAGGGAGAATTAAAAGCTAGAAAGAATGCATGAGCAAAAGTTCTCTTTGTAAAGCTAAAATGGAAATGAATAAGTAATGTTTTTGTGCGAAAGTATTTTCTCTTTCAGATGACTGGAAGGAAAGCAGATGCTGACAGAAAAAATAATGTATTTTTGAAGAATTGCCCTCTGGAAATTCATTTGTAATACAACTAGTAAGATGTTAAGTGCAAAAAGTTGGCTCCAGTTAGGTTTAGAATTTAAAATTTCACTTCATTTTCCAGACCGTTTAATTATCACTTTTTCCATGTGGACAGGCCCTTTTTTAAATCCATTTCCAACTCATAATTTTTATATTGGTTTCTTTTTTCTCTGGCATTTATTTTTAAAGATTTAGCCTTCTTTTTTGACATACAGCAATTTTAACTCGAAGAGCATATTTCCATATTTTTACTGCACTGTGTTTGTGAGACATTTTCTTTTCAAAGTATATTTCAGTGTTGTTTTTCTGACGATAAAAAACATCAGTTACGGCCTAATTGAAAATCAGAAGCGGGCGAACCCAGTTTCAAATTTCAATCAATTCAAGTCTTCAATTTTTTCGGTCATGCACACAAGATTATAGCTTTTAAGTTGTTTAATATAATTAATTTTTAATCGAGTATTGCAAATTCATAATAAATCCTTATATTCGCACGAGATTACCTTTTTTTCCCGCAAATATTTTCACAATAATTTAGGTAACTCTCGATTCCTTTCTAACCTATCTTTTAATTTTACTTCGATATTTATAATTAAACCCCATTTATTTGATAATGAAACCTATTACATTATTTAATTTGATTCGTTGGAAGTAATTGCTTAATGAACAGTTAATATCGATTAATTAAAGAAAAGGTTTATTCCTTACAAAGAAATAAAAAGTAATTTACCTGAAATTTGAATGCTCTTAGAAATACGAACTTATCTAATGGTTGCCTAGAGCAGTCATAGTATATAATACATAGCAACTGGCGCATAATTAATGTATTTTAATTTTTTTTCATTTTTGAATCTTCGTTTTTGCTGCATATTATAAGATATATAAATATATATGCAAGGTGGTTCGGTTAAACACAAATAAGTTTCTTTATAGGGTAGGTTACACAATGACAAATCGAATCATATAGCAATGCAAAGTCGGAAACGATATTTTCATGCGCACAAAGTGGCTTAACACATTATATTCAATAATAGGTGAACGTGCCCATTGCTCATCGTTCCCGATACCTCACAGGCTTCTAGAAAGAACCAGTATCGATCTCAAATAGAAGCAATATCGATCTCTTACAGTATAGCCATACAAACAATTGATGGTTTGGCCCTCGTCTTATCGCATGCCCTTCCTGTTACAGTTGCAGAGTGGCTTGGCTGTTGCAGTCCGATGCTCCGTATATTCTTGAATTCAGATGCACTACTGCCTTCGCAGGCAGCTGCCGTTATCTTGATGGTTGACAAGTGACGTTACCTTGATAGAATGCACCAGACCTCTCAGAGGCGAACAACGCCCTCGCATGAAGCTGGCATTCCCGACACTTCATTATTTTATGATTCTAATTTATCTTTGTTCCAGCTACCTATCCCAGAAGTTTCTAAAGGCTTAGTTGAACTGCCCAGTATATATACATGTTTATATTACGTGATCAAAATTACCCGAAAACTTGGAGAACAGAATCATATAATCATGTTTCGCGTCAGTAAATTGTATAATAGAAATGGACCTTCTTTAGTTGCAATGCGATTAGCAAATCTATTAGAAAAACTATCAGCTGAATTTTAATATATTGTAGTTATTACTGCAGAAGAGTAATTGTCAGTTTTGTCAGCGATTTTAAATGATATGATCTAGATTCCAAATGACTTCCCAGTTAATGATTTGTAGATGTTCTGTAAAATAAAGCTCGGAGTTCGCAGACGGGCAGTCTATTTCCATACACCTATATGGAAAACCATATATGAACAAGATATGCTATTAACACACGGTTTTCCGACAAAATCATCGTTTTCCATTGTTTTCTGCGTGCTTCAACATAAAGAAAAGTTAAAAGTTTCATGTACCATTATAATGTATCGATGCTACGAATGGGCATGCCATGGTTAGTGTTATTTATTAAGGAAAGTCTTAAAATTGGGCGAGTAAAAACAGAAGGATAGTGGGGATTAGAAATCAATAGAGTACAACTGACAGCTTTTGATGCATGTACAAAGTAGTAAATAAATCAAACTTACCAATTTGAAGAATTTAGAATGGGGAATGAATGCACTCATTGAACATGAGTTTGCTATTTATGAATATCAAGTAATAGTATAATGGCTTCTGTTTTAATTAAACTTTATTCGAAATTTGAAATCGTATGAAATTATTTAATATTTATTCAATTATTTTCAGATAAGGAAGCCTGATACCCGTTTTTCGAAACAAAAATGAGTATGACTGTTTTTCAAAATATCTTGAAACCTCTGGCACTAAATTCACATATACTGTAATTATAAGATTTTCTCATTTAAAAGCTGCTGCATTAATCTTATCCAACATATGAATTCGTCAGGCATATTTCTAGGATATCAATCCAGAATTTAATTACGTTTCTTAATAAAAACGAGCACACTTGCAGTAGTGTCAGAGAAAAGTGTTTGACCAAGGTATAATATACCAAAATGTAAAAATGAAAACTTATTTTAGACCCATTTCATTTTCTACATAAGCAAAGTGATCATGCAAAAAACTCCGTAATTAAAGGCGTCAGTTACTTGTGAAACTAAACAAACAAATTTAAAAACAATAAGTATTTTCCCTTTAAACATTTAATTAGCATCACTCATGAGAGATGGCAGCACTGTTTGTAGATTCTTGGTGCACTGTGCTGTTGCAGTCTGTTATGCTACAATAGCGCGTCTAAACTGTGAGATTTACTATGAACGATAGCATTACTCGAGCCAGATGAAAAATATATTCATTAAATTTTATAACGCTCTTAAATAAAGTGAAAATAAATGCAACAAACAAGGTGAAATACTCATTTTATTGGTTAATGTTTTCAAACACGCATTAATTTTATTTAGAAAATATATGTGGTAATTTTTTTACATCTTTTAGAATTTATTAATCCTTCAAGATGATGAAGAATTAGAATCCTTTAGAATTTATTAATTCTTCAAGATAAATGAAGGTACATGTTTTATATTAACAAGACAGGTTCTTTCGATTTAATTTGCTATTAGCTGAAATTTCGAAAATTATAGGCAATATGGAAAGAAAAAAATATAAGTATATTTAAAAAAATCTTAAAATTATGCATCGGGAAGTATTTGTAGGAAGGTTTCGTAGAAAATATTTAATGCTGATTTTTATGCGAGTAATATCAAACAGCCGCTTCCAATGATTAGAAAACATGCCAAATAAATCGAAATGAAGAAATAAAACAACGAAACTTGAGGGTGTAGAACTAAAAGTCTCCCGGATACCGATCACTGGATTTCTGTTCCTCAAAATTTTAGACGAAGTTCATGGCTGTAGGCCTCGGGCATCCTTGTTAGCTATAATGCAGGTGAAACGTCCATGCTCTGCTTTTACACTGCCCGACATTGAAAATGCAACACCAAGAAGGAGTGGTCAGAAAGTGATGAAATTTGGAAAAAAGACAGAGACAGCAAGCAGCAATAAGTAATCTTTATTTCAAAATGATAGCCAGAATACAGAACGAGAACGGCGTCGGCTCAGTAGGATCTAGGACCACCGCTGACAGCGATGCACGAAGAAACACGTCTAGCCATAGAGTCAGAAAGAGTGCGGATGGTGTCCTGAGAGATGGCTCTTTATTCTCTTTCAACCATTTGCCACAGTTCGTCTTCTGAGCGAGGCAGGGGCAGAGTTTGCAAACGGCGTCCAATCACATCTCACACATGTTCGTTTGGTGACAGGTCAGGAGAGTACGGTGGCCAGAGAAGCATCTGTATACCTTGCAGAGCATGTTGGCAGATGCGATCACTGTGTGGTCGGGCGTTACCCTGCTGAAAAATTTCATTAGGCAGCCCCTGAAGGAAGGGGATTGCCACCAGCCGCAGTACATTATCCAAGTATCGTTGGGCCGTTATATTGCCCTGAATACGAACTAGAGGTGACCTGGAATCGTAGGCAATAGCGCCCCAAACCATTATGCCACGTTGTCGCACGGTGGGGCGTTCCACAGTTACTGCCGGATTAGATCTGTCTCCAGGTCGACGCCACACACGTATGCGGCGACTGTCACTAGATAAACAGAAGCGTGACTCATCTGAGAACACGAAGTTTCGCCATTCTGTCATCCACATCGCTCCAGTCCGGCACCATTCGAAACGTTGGCGTCTATGCTGTGGGGTCAATGGCAGTCCTCTTAACGGACGCCGTGAGTGCAGGCCACGTTCAATTAATCGACGGGAAATGGTTCTGGTCTACACGGGAACATCCAGGGTATCTTGCACATGCTGCAGAATCGCGGTACAAGTGACTTGCGGGACCGCCACAGCTTGTCGGCGAATACGTCGATCCACGCGTGCTGACATCATTCTGGCTGCACCTGCACCCCTCCATCTTCTCACATTTCCTTGTTCGCCATAGCCGATGCACTATGCTCGCATCCATGTGGCTATCAGCTGCGATTTGACGTAAGTACCAACCCGCTCTTCTGAAGTCCGATCACCATACCCCTCGTAAAATCGTCTCTCTGCTGGAAGTGCCTTCGTTGACGGCGGCCTGGCATTCTCTACTATTACACGTATCCTCCGGAACAAAAACCAGCTTTCTTCGATAGTTCATCTGGCAGAAATAACGACACGAATATTGCCCATTCTGCACGTTCCTTCCCTTATATCTTACTTCACGTGCGATGGAGAGCTGCGCATTTCACATCATTCGCATAACTTAGTGACATGCGTCTGCTCTAAAATTTGCATAAATTTCTGACCACTCTTTCTTGGTGTTGCATTTTCAATGTCGAGCAGTGTACATAGTATGTGTTTATGTATGCTTCTTACAATAGGTATAAATCACATTATGAAATCTTTAATTACGAAATTTGTTAGACTGTATGAAATAACTCTGCGTTTTATACTAACTTCTATCTAATAATTACGCATTTGACTTTGAAAATCAAAATAGTTTGCTAAAATATTTTTCGAGATACATGCAACGTTTTTCCTCAGATATTTAGCTGAACGTGGTTAATGTGAAATTTTAATGCAACTCGATTTACTTTAAGTCGCTTAAAATAATTTTGTAATGTATGTATTAAATGAACACGCAGAGCTAAGATGTTTCACAATTTTCATTATAAAGGTTAATAAACAGTAAGCAACGTAGATGTGAACTTACCATTACTGGAATTCGTGATTGCGCTTGGATGACCATTTGTAGAGGCATTTGGCACTATACGGTACGCCGAAGAATAAGATGGAGAACCGTTCAAAATAGCGGATGCTTGAGACTTGCCGTGTCGCAATGTGGTTTGCAAAATATTTTCGTGCTGCGGGCTCCGAGAGACAGGAGTTTCGGAACGTCCTCTTTCCACTTCAGCCTACGAAACGAAAGGAATTATAAAACATTTCGATCATGTTAGAGTATTTAAATATTTGGTAATATAATAACAATGCAGACCTTGTATATGAAAATATTTATGTCAGATTATTATATATTTTTAAATCTTCGTAGGTCCATTATTAACAAGCATTATTGTCTTCGAAATGAAATAACTGTATAACATAATTGTTACTGCTGTAGATCGTATTATAAAATAATTGTTTTTCAGGAGGCACATGAGGCTAGATTAGGCATAGCAGAAGGATTCGATTAAATGACACCTTAATTTTAAAAATTAGTCATTTTTTATACGCGACTTGATTCCTTGACAACGATGATACAAACGCTTGGAAAATAAATTTGTAAGAAGCCACCTTTTCACTATAAATATAACAAAGAGAAATTATTGTAATTTTTCAATGGGAAATATTTAAAAGATTAGACTTTGTCCAATTTAAAAATTCATGAACTGACTTTTATTTTTTATAAAGGGTATTGCATAAATTGCGCAGTTTTTTAAAATGCAATAAATCACTGAAAGCTGCATAAAAATAAAAATGTATGCTTTGTTTCCTTTTATATACGCTCTACTTTGTTCACTGGAAAATAATACTTGACATATGTCCACTTTCAATGCTTCCGCAGGAAGTTCACGCGTGAAGTTCCACGTGAAGTTCACGATGACCTTTCAAGAGACGTTTTTGCTAGTTTCGTTAATGGCCCTTTGAATTTCTTTCTTAATTCGGGAATTGTTTGTGGTTTATTCATGTAAACATTCAATTTAACTTAACCTTATAAAAAGAAGCTGCAAGATGTGAAATCACAAAACCTTGCAAGCCATTTCTGGTCTGCGCCAAGAAGTCAACAGGCACCCAGGATGCTTTTTGATTGATTCGGCGAGATACGTGGCAAATAAAAATCGCTAAACAACATATTCGTGGTATGCATTTCATCGAAAGCAAACATGAAGATTGCGTGAAATTAACGAACCGTACATACTGCTTTTGTTTACAAATTTTGTTTGCTGTTGCTTTTGTTTAAGTTTTCGCGGTTACGACGCGTTGCTCCTTAGAGAGCTTTTCCATGGTATTTAAACTGAAAAACGACAAATGCCCAGTTAATCAAAATGATGGTAGATAACGAAACTGATAAGAACAGCGCTGGCAGTCTTCAAGCAAAAAAGTGCTGCGCAAACTAAAACCTACCGACTTTACGAAAAATCCTTTACAAAAAGTTCCTTCAATGAGTTAATGATTCCGTACATGCTAATAATATTGAAACATGAGATATTTTAAGAATTTAGGTACAATTTTTGCATTATATTTTAAACCACAGATTTAAGAACGAAAAAAGTTAGACCTGAATGCAAAATTCCAAAACCGAATTCAGAAAGTTTTGTAAAAAATAATGAAAGCGTTTAGGATATTTAATGGGAGAAAGCTTTCAAAAGTTTATCTGCCTTATTCTTATATACCTTAACATTCATTCACCCTATTTCGTAAATAAACCGGTCCGAAAAGCATACGCATCCTTATGTGTTATCGGTTGAAAGATCTTGAATAGTTTAAATATACTCAAGTTACAGAGAAAGCAATGTTGTCAATCTTCTGCATTTAGAAAGTTTTCTAGATAAAAGTTCAGTTTAGGAGACTTTAGATTTTGCATTTGGTGAATTCTGCTAATTTATGTGGTGGCTGCATTATATGCATATATTTCTTCTGTTGTAGAATGGGTTATAAATTAATATATAACATAAAAATAAAATATTCTGCGTAACAAGACTGAATGAAATAAAACTAAGATCTTTATCATTTAAATACAGAGATTTATTTAATTACTCGATAATTAACTAAAAAAGTAAATTATACAAAATATGCAGAATTTTTTAAAGCAACATTTTCTTTCGAGTAATCATCCTTACGGCAATAGGTTTCAATCCCAAACGCATTCTTTTGGCGTTTTGACTCTCGTTCTCACAGGCGCTGGCTAAAATCTGTTCTGCAAGGGCAGATGTTAAGTGAGGTTGCGTGTTCCGCCCCTATAAAAAATAAAAGAATTATAGAAAAATATGCAACACATTTGCATTACATTATAATATGCATTTTTTATTCCTATAAGTGGGAAGTTTTAATAAATACATATGTAAAGATAAAATATCAATGAACAAATAAATTTTAGTTTAAATATTGAAAACACATTAAAGGAAAAGAAAACTAAATACAGAGAACTAAATACAGATTGGGAAAGGAGTAGTGACTATTTTTAACAGATGTACCAAAGGTTGTACAATGAACATGGCATGAAATAAACAGCCGAATTACTGCTTTTTTATCCCCACCAATTTTAAATAAGCATTGAGTTCTAATTTATTACCTTTTAGAGATAATTAAGATCGTTTCAGACATATAATGAATCGCACGATTTTTCTGGCAACATATATTCTGACGCACATGCAACTAGCAATATTTATTTATTTAAGATTCCACGAGGTTTCGTCTTGCGCAGTTGCCCTTATTTTACCTCAAATGTAGTTCGATGACTCAGCTTACTATAAGTGTGTGTGTAATTATTAACCTATTGAAATATTGCACATTTATTTACATTAGTTTCGGTATATTTACAGAAGGCAAATGTTAACTTTAGCAAACATATATCTCACATGTCTCCTACAGTATAACATATTAAACTTCAATTCTTCATACAAAGTTAGATATTAAACTTTAATTCATCGCGCAACGACGATTTATTGCAATTTTGTTTCAGCTAAGCCACAATCATTGCAGAATCAAAATTTTTTGATTGGCTCAGCTTTAGACAATGGAACATGACCGCTATTTTCGCTCTAAAATTTAGCTATAATAACTCAGTGAAATGTATAAATTTAAGAAGAAAATTGCAAACTATATCTAACCGTTTGTAGTAATGTCAGACTATATATAATCATCTGTGAAAAGAATTCTACTAAGTTTTTCGGACAGAACTCATTGCTATTGAGGAGGCCTTGAGTTGTTATGTCAATGACCGAGCCAATACTGACATCTGGATTCTGAGCGATAGACGGAGCTCTCTATAGCACTTGGCTGAGTTGTGGAAAAATAGGGACAGAAAAACTTTAAATATTATCCAGCATTTTTTTTTGCTTGTGTGCCCATAATAAGATATTTTTTTCAATGGGTGCCTTCACGTGTGGAGGTTTGGGGTAATGAGATAGCAGATGGGCTGGCTAGGGAGAGCAGCCTTAAGGTGTCGCCTGATAGTGGCTGTCTTTCTTTCTTGAAACTTGCTTCGCGGGTCAAGTTAGAAATAAACTCCTCTTGGCGAAAGGCCCCCACACGAGTGGTGCGTTGGTAAAACAGGCATAATAGAGACAAGCAATAGATTTGAATAAACGGCTGTAAATAGGCTTCTCAATGGTCATCCGCGCGCTTTATGTTTTGTATCGGGCATTAAAGGCTATCCCTTTTGCCCGAAATGCAGCTTGACTCAAGCCACTCCTGCCCTATCTTGTCTTGCATTGGTTGCCTGAGGAGCCAACTGCTCACCTGTCCTGAAGTTGTTCTTCGGGATTTTGAAGTCCACGGGTTATGGACCTGATTTGATGTTGCGGTCGACTGAGTGGGATAAGCTAGAAACAAATAACAGAGTTCTTGGCTAAGGCTTGGCTTTTGGATTAAACAGAACTCAAAAGTTCAATGGAATTCAACAATGTAGGACGACTCTTTTTTCATACCACTCCATATATTCCGAAAAGGTAATGATTTTAAAACAGGAATGTCTTCAAGTACGAACTTCGAAGAATACGAGACCATGCTGACGTTTCACATCAAAAAGTCTACCAAAGCCCAAGCAGCGACCCCATTAAATTTTAAGAATTAAACACAATATAAAATATCAGCATTCAGAAGATTTATCCTCTAGGTTATAAGTAGGTGGAAGCGATATAATAAATTCAGAATGTAACAATGAAGTCATTTAAAAAAAGCATCCGCTGTATGACAGTCGTAAAGCACTTGCAAAACGTTAATAATTATATTAGTTCATTTCAAAAGTATTTCCAGCTATATATGTTGACCAGTCATTTTGATGTCAATGATAACATGGGTTTCGGAATCTTAAAATTGACTGTTATTAATTCAGCATAACTATTATTTATAAGAACATAATTTGAAACATCTAGAATAAATAGGATAACAGCGCATTCGAAAATTTTTAAAATACATATAATTCCCTATCCCTCAAAGAGCAGATACATATTTACCGTAATCCACCGAAAAAACATTTACCCTCTCGTATGTGGTATTTGATTCTTTACGTTATTTTGTATTCTGTCCTGAAGAGAAAAAAACATTTTATTCTCATGAATAACATTTCATATTTAAAAGGGTGCGACGTACTTGGAAAATTAGCTAAAAGTAACTGTCTGCTGTTATGCTGCACATCGTAGGACGAAATTTCCTTACGCGGAAAGCTAATTGACATAACGTCACAACTTTTATTTAGCTTGGTTTTAGAAAAGGAGCACTATGCTAGTGGTAACCCACGGCGTACACAAAAGGCATTAGACTTACCTATACGTATTGCTTCCTCGTTAATATTTGCAGGACGCATATGTGTTGAACGTCGGAAGAAAATTACAATAGGCCATCCATATTCCCGCAAATTAAATTGATAGATTCTTAAAAGTATATGTACAGTATTAAGCTATTATTAATTATTAAAATAATGGAAAAATTTCAGTTACGTCAAATACTTAAACAAAAATGTTAAGTTTACTTGGCCTAGAAAGTAGAAGCAATCTGGACAACTGGAGCGCAAAATCTGATTTTCCAGTCTTAAAGGAACCTGGAAGAGAGCAAGACGTAGCAGTGCTGAAACATCAGAAAGAGTTGTTACAACAGAAATAAAGACTTGCAAATTCTACTACAGCTCAAGTCCAGAAAAGAGTCAAAAGTGACACCAGTAAGGAGTGCCACCGCATAAAAGGAAGCAAGCACCGGCAGTCGACACAAAGTCAAGGAGCTGAAAAAGTCCCACCGCCGATCAGCCAAGGTCCTGCACGAAGGACTTTGAGGTTAAAAAGCCCAGTTGAATTCGCTTCGCCGCACATCAGGAAAGTTATGCGAAAAGTGCCAGATGGAGACAAGAAAAGCAGCTCTCACCCTATGCAGAGCAGTTCGGATTTCCAGTTTCCACAAATCCAAAGGAAGCAGGGACGTTTTCCGCCAAATATCTAATGCGAAAGAATTTTCCCATGCAAACTGAAGGTCGATCGCGAAAACTTCCAAGTCAACTGCATCGACTGTTTTCGGACTTGGTAGGAATTTTTACGGAAAACCATGGCCAATTTCAAAGACGAAAAAGATACGTGAATTTTTTTTCCTTCTTATTTGAAATTCAGTTTATATCATATGTACAGAATTACTTTAGTCTTCCTCAAGCGAGGTCACTTTTCACTTGCTGTCAAAAACAAGAGGCTTGAATTTGCTTCGCAAATTCGCGATAATGTAATGTATTAAGGTTTTTAGTCTTTTCGACTTAGAACTGCTATAAATAAACTTAGAATAGTTGGAAAATGTGTTGTAAATAATGTATAGCAACTGTGTACTTCTGATGTAAAGTGATTCTGAATTTTGAAACGTTTTACTATTTTGTGTGTAAATATACTTTAAATGTTGTAAAGTTATTCTGTTTTAAAAGTAAACGTTTTTATGTTAAAAGTAAAAAATGCTTGGAGACTTAAAATACTATGGATGAATGTAAATGTAATTACTTGCAAGAGAGTGAAAAGCATGAATGACTTACGTTAGGCTCTACAGTTTACATGAAAGTTATAACACTTTGCGGTTAGCACATTAGGTATAGTGCTGAACGTAGGGTGCTATTCCAGGTTTTTGAAATCAAGATTGATATAACATTTAGAAAGTTGGTAGTTGTTGTATAATAGCACACCATAAAAAAAAAACGCTCGTATCTTTAGAGAACAAACTTCTTGAGAGCGCTGGGAGAATTAAATTTATGAGTGAAAGAAAATTGCTTGAGAGCCAAATTAGTGTGAAGAAATATAATTTCTTATTGAAAATATCACCAAAATATCACTCTGAAGAGCGTTACTAATGCTTTTTCCCTTCCAGATATATGAGAAGGAAGCACAAAGAGTTATAAGAAAAGAATGTATGTTCCAGAAAAGAAGATTGTAAAATTGTAAAGTTTTTGTTTCCTCTTTATCTTAAATTTAGAGTAAGATTGTAAAGTTGGCTCTTAAAATATTTTTTGAACTTCGATTCTTAGAAGTGAATATGATGAAAAGAGTCTTAAACTCAGAATTTGTGCATAAGAGAGAAGTTTAAAACATAGAATATAGAGTTAGAATTTTAAAACTGAATGTAGCGAAAGAATATTTTTAGAATTTAAACTCTTAACAAGATCCTTTTAAACCTTTATCATTCGAGTAGTTAAATTCTGGTGGGGAAAATATAGGTTTTTTTTAAAATTTTCTAATAATTATTTTCAGTTTTGAGTATGCTTTTCTTTACTTCCTTATTTACCACCCACGATTTCCTGCCAGAATGAGTTTTCAGGATTGCATTTTATGTAAATGAGGTAGAAACCAATATTTAAGTTGAAGTCTCGGTCACTTCACTAGAACAGCTTAGGAGTTCTTATTACAGCGTTTTTCCTTCTGTCCACGTCATTGCTTTAAGCCTAATCTTACTACGGCCTTATTGTTACGTTCCCTCCTGCTAGCATTCGCTGGTGACCTTTAATAAGGAACTTTAATATCGGCCAACTCTGTTAGCTATTTCTGTGCAGCTTCGACTGGTTTTAGTTTACCTAGCATTAGATTAGTTTCTTATTTTATATCTGAAGTCAAAACCCAAGTGGAAGGCTTTACTGTATGCCTGAGAGGGGCCATCTGTTAAATATCTTAATTTGAATAAAAGGGTAATTTAACCCTTCTTTGGACTTGCTATTGAAGCATTATAACTAAGCCATTATTCGCTACACAGTTCTTAAGGATTCTAGCTTCCAAGGACTACAAATTTAGCTAGAACATTACACTAAGAAGATCTGAAAAGAAAATGTATAAAAACATTTCAATAACTTTTTTTTTTTCCAAACCAGGAAGACTAAACTTTTGATACTTCAGGTTACTATGTATGATGTTATGATTTAAGTTTAAAGTAAAAAGAATTTTTTCTCAGTATCAATAAAATAATGAACGTTGTAACAACATATCATGTCAATTATCCTAATCTGAAACAAAAAAATTGCCAACAACAGCTATTTATTTAAAATGCTGATATTAACGAAAGACATACACGTCACATGCAATCGCGTGCTTTCTTCAACGTCAGAATATGACCTTATATAATAATAATATGCTTAATGTTTGGCAATGTTATTTTTATTATATATTTGGTAAAACTTACAAATTTTCGGTTAACAAATGCTACGATTTGATAGCGAGCAGTGGCAACAATTTTCGAAATAAAGCATTTTTATCTCCAGTGCGAGAGACCGTTGCCACTCGGAAAAATGAGTGCGAAAATTTGCCTTTTCAGAGTTTGTAATATCTCAGCTGATTAAAGGCGTACGCAAATGAGAATGGTAGAAATAGCTTCCCACGAACTTTTGGAATCCAGGGGTATCTCTCTTGAAACTCAACTCCCCGCCGTTCCAAGCCCACCAGCAGCCGAGCGATAAAGCCGCTGAACATTGGTAGTTCGGTCCGAGGTTCGAATTCCACGAACGGACTGGCTGCATGGGCGATTTCGTGGTTTCCCCAAGTGTAACGTGTATACCAGTCAAATTCTCTTAGGAAGTCCTCCACGAAGGCATCCCTCCCTTAGGAAAATAGCCCTCTAGACTTTGTCATAATCACATAAATCATAAACCAACCCCGCCGTTCCGAAGGAGTTGATATTACAAACAAACAGACAAATAAATAAAACAGATATTAATACAGACAAACAAAGGATAAAAAAATCTGTAGCATAGATTTTTTTATGCGCGATAAAATCTATGCGCGATGGTGCATAGATTTTACGCGAAAGCATCCCTCTAAGGCAGATAACTACATGTATTATACTGTAATCGATTAATCAACGGATAAGTCTTTCTAATTCCTAAATCTTTTATCAGTTAAAGGGATATTTGTTGTTAAGAAGCTTATTTGAGCTTCAACAAAATTTACTAATTTAAATATGAGCAATAAGTAGCTGTTAGATCATACTTTTATCGGTCATCTTCTCATAATCCTATTATATAAGTACAATTTTAAAATTAATAAAATTTAATACTTTATCTTCATTTTAACCCGCTTCATTAGTTAATTGAGGGTCTTTAATGCATTAACTTTAGCGAATATAACAGGTGTGTGCAACTAATTTTCATTCGCACTGAGAAACAAGTTCGCTACTCCCAGTTTAATTTAGTTTTATATTTCAGTTTCAATTTATAAATTCTTAACTCAAAAGCTAATCTAATCAACATCACTTTTATCGCTTTCTTTTAACATTTCAATCTTTCCCATACTGTGTTTTTTAAAATTTCTTTAGCAAGAAACACATGTTGCTTTGTTATATTTTTTTATATCTGTTATCTTGGAACCAAAGGAAAGAAAATGAACCTTTTTAGATACATTGTTTTATATCAATATGAGTTATATTAGAATTATCCAGAACGGTTTGCCCTAAACCTTCCACAAAAGATTTAAATCGCTACACCTTCCAACCCTTTGAACTAAACAATTTATTTTAATAATTCATTCATTATAAACGGAAAACAACTCAAGCAGAAATTATGTTCTACCTTATATGTTTACATTACAATCGTGACAATTCTTTAATTCGTTTACCAATACGTGCGGCTGCTCCAGAAATAATCGTAATAAAACCAGCTGTGTTCCTGGCTTAAATTACACACGAAAACAACAAGATAAAATATCGAACCAATGTATTTCATTCAGTGACAAAATTTATTAAAAATATTTAGCGAAAAACTGACTATACGGGTAGATCTGTTTCAACAAAGTGCAGGCAGCTTCGTCGCCATCCCTATTCAGATGGTTGTAGGAAAAAATGTCACCCGGAAAATAAGGAACGGAAAGATAGGCACCGGAAAATTAGGAAACGGAATATAAGTCACCATTTTTTTGCAATGGGAAAAATAAGGGATGCTTAGAAATATCGCCAAGATGGGAGATAAAAGTTTTATCATAACAACCATACCTGCGGAATAGGGAAATCTTCGGACGATGATTGAAAGAAGATAAGCGAGCTGCTGGCCTGTCCGATGATAAAAATAGAGGGTTGACCAGCGGGTCATGGTCATTAGGGATTGTTCCTCTCGTACCCCATGTAGTTATAGCCTTAAGCTGTGGTTCAGGGGTGAAACATTGTCGCATAACTGAGCATTAAAAGCAGTATTATAACAAACCGTTATAGATGAAATTTAGTCACAGTTTGTGATAAGAATACTAAAACCTGCTATCGAAATGACCTTGCTCGGCTGCAGCTAGCTCAACGTCTTACTCTTAAAACCTCCCTCAAGAGAGCCCGCTATAACCCTGCCGGTTAAATTAGAATTTGGCAGGTTTCCCCAACTCCGATTGGCAACATTATTTGGCGAGATTTTAGAGTTTCTTTTTTTCCGTTCCTTATTTTCCGGGTGACATTTTTCCGTTCCTTATTTTCCGGGGGCTTTCTTTCCGTTTCCCTTTTTTCCGGGTGACATTTTTTCCGCACACCATTCAGATCGGGGACTTTGGAAAGTTTGTTATGGGATGCAGAAAATTACTAATCTACGCGTCTTTATGCTTTCTAAGCAGGTCAGTACAACAAGCGTAAATTAAACTTCAGCACATTAATACTAACAACTGATTTTAATTTTAGAAAACAGTACGCTTAGTACTGTGAAACGTCAGTACATTCCAGCATAAATTAATGTTATTGATCCATATCTTAATTCAGCTGAGTTGCTTAAAAGTAATGGAAAGTATGCCTTAAAAACATACATAAAGCAGTAAACTTGATTGCGGTAAGGCAATAACATAATTCTTATAAGGTACTTACTCCTAAGGTAAAACTTATAAGGTATTTCCCCCTTCCTTTCTGCATGCTTTCGTGGTGTAACGGTTAGCACACTCGGTGCGTATTCGAGAAGTCCAGGTTCGAATTCCGGCGTGTGCATTGCTTATTTTTCCTTACTTCTGCTTCAGAATAACCTAATGACTCTACAAATGTATATTTAAATAATTTTGCTGCTTATTATATTGACACTACGCTGCGTCAAACATAAACTGAAAGGTGACATCTTTATTGAAGAGAGATGCGAAAGAAGATTAACTTCAATCAAAAATCGCCATGTAACTACAGAAAACAAAGTAGTATTATGAATGTAATGCCTTGAAATGATTATAAATTGTATTAATAAAGTATGTTGCTTAAAATGTATTTGGAAGGCAGTTTGGCGTGCTTTAGTTAAAAGTTAGGAATCACAATTTTTTAAGAGAAATTTTTGAATTTTTATAATTAATTTTGCGTCCCTTCTAGTTATCCACCGTAAGCAAATGCCTCACTTATCCCGCCCTTGTTCCGGCTCTGTGTTCTGTAGTCGTCAACAAGTTCACGTACGTTACGACACAGCTACAATCGAAAGTATATCATATCTTCTGCTAATTCACTTGTGAGATGGTCTGGATAAATGAAAAGTAAAGCCTACGCAGACATTCTCTGGAGAAGTTAATTGTGTGAAGATATGCATGTTCTTTCTAAAGGTTAGAACCGATACACCTGACACTGACAATACAGCAGATCAAAGGATCGTAAGTATTATCAATCACTTGAAGTGCTGCAAAGAATCCCTAAAGGTGCCACGTATCAGAATGCAATGGCTCGACAAATAGTAACGCCAGGTGCATTCCACAATAATGTAACATTGAACCAAGCTTTTCCCATGCATGAAGCTTGCCGATCATCAAAACCCAGAGAAAACTGTGATACGTCATGGAAGAAAAATGGGCTCCAGACCGATATTTTGAACCAATCGGAACAGAAGAAAACAGACTTCACCAACTGCCGCTTAGCAGACATCTAGACGACTAATTTGATATTTAAATTAGAATAGAACAAAAATGTGAATGCAACAAAGAAATAAGATTGCTCGTACAGCGTATGGGTAAAACAATGGAGGTTCGAAAACAGTGCCCGTTCGGCGCACGGGCTATTTTGCCAGGTGATGCGCGCAGGTGATTCTGAATGGCAAATAGCGAAACTATCGGCCATCTGTCATTAATAAATGATGCTACTGAGCAAATTGCTAGACCTGCCGCTGCACTCATAATGACTACAGACGCATTGATAGAGCCATTGGTAACAAAATTGTCTCACTGTGACATCTCTCTGACCTTCGTGCACAGCGATTAGTCATTACAGTTAGCCTACTTCTCTGAAGTCGATGCTGCGACCGCTCTCGAACTCGCTTCTGTTAGTTATACCGTCATCGAGCGTGTCTTCCTGCCCTTTTTAATTGGCTTATTTAAACAATAGTACCACATGAGGTGTCCAGTTGACACAGCAATGTTATATGTGATTTAGGTTGCGCGTTTTCCCATAGTTTCAGACGTCCATTGTGCATTCATTGGATGAGAATTTTCTATCGTTTGCTAAGATATACTTGAATTTTATGGTCTAAGCGCTGCTTCAAGACAGTCGGATGATATTTCCAGTGAGTAGATTTTTTTACATAAAGTTAGTGTGCCCACATGTTGGAGACTTCTTTGTCATTCAAGTCAATTGTATCATCTTTTTTCCTGGAGCCACGGCCGCTACTCTTTGCAAACACTGTAGCAAATAGGCTAAATATTCATTTTCCAGGATTGTGGATTGGATAAAATACACCTAGTATTTAGTCCCATAGAGTTTGAATCTTGAATATGATTGAAATATTTCTTTTGGGATGATGTCAAAATACTGAATAAAAGTAAAAAGACTCAACATCTTTTCGATTTGAAAGAAGAATTACCGCAGCAGTTGTAAATATAAATTTCGGATGTTCTCTGTTGAGTGTAGGTTTAGGATAATTGTAGTTTTTATGTAATACTCGAAAAAGTACATTGGAGTGCTTTTGAGAACCCTCTATGCTAGCTACTAATTTCACTTAAAATACTGAGCATTCAGTACAAGGCACTTCGTTGAAATGGTGGTAAACCATATAAACGAAACCCAACCTCTACCGACATACTCCGAGCATCATGTAAAAATGCAATTTAAATTTTGCTAAAACTTCATGCTCATAACTTACGTTTTTGTTATATAATTTTCATCCCCGTTTTTCATATATATATATTTGTTTTATTTTAGATCTGTATATCATTCTTCACATTTAATACGAAAATGGAAACGATTTAAAATTAGAGTGATAAGTAGTTCTCTAAAAGTGTTTTAAAAGACCTTTATTTTATCATAAGAAATTACTAATTACTCTAGATTGCGTCCACTAAATACAAAATTTAATCATATTTATATTACAGTAACTTTTCTTGACTACATTACTTTATTAGGAAACATTTAGACTTACTACTTCCCAGTTGTTATTTTCTCTTGTTCGTTTATTCCTTCGACAGGATTTGAGGTAGGTTCGAATCCTTTTCCTCGCTCGTTCTCCAAATTCAGGAAACTGTCTCGCACAGGAATCGATAATTGCTTGGATTTTGTCCTTGGGTTGCCGGGAAATGGGCACCATCCTATCCAAGTTCTCATCCACGAATAAGCGAACAAACATCTGAAGGAGATAATAAATCAGTAAGTAGCATAAATATTTATTCGTCACATTTACTAAATTTCTCACGCATAACACACAAATCAAAATAAATTTCTTTTGTACTCTAAAAGAGGTTTATGAAAGCAAATGTCGTCTGCATTAAAATGGATAAAAAGGGTTACCATTTTAGCCACCTGTTTTTATCCTTGTCTATCAAAAGATTTTGGATACTGGAGTTAAAAACGATATATAGAAGGCAATTTAGAGGAACTAATGTGAAGTGTGAATCCGATCAAATCAAAATAAGTTTCAAGATCAAGGGAAAATCATTCGTGTCTTAATGTTAAGTAAGAAAAAGTATTTGAAGTCTATTGAACGCATCAGAACGAAAACGAAAACGCATCAGAAGGCTATACATCCTGTTTGTGGACCAAGAAGTTTTCAAGATCAAATCCAGTCTTGTAATCAAGTGATTTACAGAGGCGCCGGATTAAAGACGAATCCTTGGAGGTAGTAAGGGACTTTTCATTCCTGGAATCGATTCAAATAATACGAGGATTTGCGTAAAGAATACAGTTTGCCAGATCACTGTCAAGTCCAAGATAAAGGCTGAAATAGATCGTTCTTCAACGTTGATGTATGAAATACTCTCTATTAAAACAACCTGGTTTGCTGATCGCAAGTTCCTAGTATCGAGCCCTAAACAAACGCTGTTTGAAATTAATATTTTGATTTGAGATAAATATTTAAACATTAATTTAGAAAACTTAATTGAAGAAGCAGCCCATTAGAAGTTAGTATACATTAGACAGCAAATTTTATACTGTCGAAAGAATTTAAATACATCATTTTACTTCAACATTCTTCTTGAAATCCCAACTCTTATTTTTTTCTTAATACGTAGGCCGTTAATAAGAGTAATTGTGATTTAAAACAATCAAACTAGGTAGTACTGGTAAATTATTATGTATTTTGATTCTTCAGATGTTTTTATATACGAAAAAAGAGCTGTTCAATTAAAACGTTTTAGTTTTGAGTTGCGAGAACCCTATTTAGAAATTAAGAAGTTTATGGAGAGTAATATGAGTTACACAAGAAAGCACTGATGAAATATCCATTTTATATTTTTAGGAATAATTAACCATTTTTTTCAATCTCCAGTATGCTTACATTATTTTATAAGTAATTTAAAAAATGAGAAAAACGTTAGATAACTCTAATTAACTGTTTAAGAAGTCACATTTTTAGCTGATATTTGAAATACATTTATGAACTACGTTTCAAACAGTAG
Organism: Stegodyphus mimosarum; assembly: GCA_000611955.2. NCBI lineage: Eukaryota > Metazoa > Arthropoda > Arachnida > Araneae > Eresidae > Stegodyphus > Stegodyphus mimosarum. Next base: position 290,157 of record KK120342.1, read on the forward strand.
CGTAAAATATAACCAGCACTTAACCTTTGGCTAGCGATTCAGGCACCTGAACGTATGGATATAACTTGCAGTGAGAAATTCAATAACAACTCTCAGGTTTTAATCTCGTACTCTGTATTTCAAATGTGATTTTGTTAGAGATAGATTAGTTATCGCATAGAAAAAGTGTCCCACATTTGAATCGTAATACATTTCTTGTAATTTCATTATAAAAATATTTTAAATAGTAACAGGATTCCGATTCATATTTCATTCTTTTCGCAAAAGTTAAAATTAACAACTGCTAGTTTTAGATTTAATAAATTTTGATAAGGCATTGTAGAATGTAAGTAACAGGAATTTCGTTTCAGAGTATGACCATATATTCTTGTGTTTCATATTTTATCAAGCCATGTTTTAAATTTATTTTTATTCGAATCTCTGAGCCCAGTGAACGGCAGACGACATGATGTTAAAGCATCAGTTTTATATTAGTATTTTCTATAACTGTTAAAATTAATGACAAATTTTCACTTTATGTGATTGAATTAGGAGTTATTTGGCGAAATGAATTAGGAGTTATTTGGCGAATCAATATCTTACCAAATGATAATTTTCTTGTAGCCGAATCGAAGCGGAGATACCATCATAATTCATCAGCATTTAATTTAACGGTTTACAGTAACATCTAACAGTATTAATGGTATTTAATAAAATTGTGCTAAACTTACATTGAAAGCCTTAAGTCTCTCTGGATCATATTTGTTGATGTCGATTTTATCTGAATCGTCATCATCATCTTCATCGTCCTCATCTTTAGTGCCAGGTGAGAGATTATCTGGAGTACTAGACGCTTCCCTCTTCACACACCCGTTACACGGACTCTGGAATAGAACAATAGTTATTAGTAAGCTTAATTAGTATTTTCTTTTTAATAAAATGCTATTTTATTTTTAAAGAAAGCTCTAAATGAGATATTGCCGATCACCATTTTTTAAAAAAAACGCAGTTGGTTTTTTTAAATGCAGTAAGGTGATAAGATGCTACCTATGTACAGTCAGAACTCGCTTAACGACCTCGCTTAAATGTAAAAAATGACTCTTTCAACAAGCGATGTTTCTCAGAAGGAGTGATGTGACATTACGTACAGTGTCCTGCTTGCATCACAGCCAGAAGCTTTGGCCGAACAGAGTTATCAAACGCAACTCCAAGGGATTTGAGCAAGCGTCTGTGAAGCCTGTAATAAAATGGGTCGTGTCTATAGCCAAGATTTGGAGCTAGAGATGGATATATCGTAACGAAATCGATGAACTAGTGTAAGAGCATAGCCAGGAGCTGACTACCGAAGAGCTTATGGATCTGCGTTCTGTGTCACAGTCAGGGGTTGCGGAGAGGATTTCGTCAGAGAAAAAGGAGATTACAGCCTCAACAAAGCAACAGCATTTCAGTGAAATAAGAAAGATGCTAAAAGCATGAGAAACTGTTGCTTCGTACCCTGAAAAGCATCACTTTAATAAGGCAGTGCATATGCCTGATGCAAGTTTAATTAACGATAATACTGTGTCTCAGTTTCTCCGAATTTTGAAGCATACGCAAAAACACATGTTTTTAGACAACTTTCCTTTAAAAAAGGATGTATAATACATAATAAACAATATTATTATAAATTTGTTTGAGTATTTATTTTCGAAGTGGAACGCATTATCTTATTTTACATTGATTCCTATGAAAAAATTATTTTTAGCATTACGAGTAAAAGTCAAAAACAAATTATGCTTCTTAAACAAGGTACAAGGGATAAAATGAAACCTATGTACTTATTTTTCATTCATATGAGGTGGTAAAGAGTTAAGAAATGTTTCTTTCATGTTCCCTTGTGCTTCAATGATTAATATGTTCGCGCGGTAAACCGAAGATCCCATGTTCAAATTTGAGACAAGCAAAGTTTGATTTTAAAACATTTCCTATTTCTAAACTTCTCCTGGCTTGCGTATTTGGCTCTTGAACTAGAAACTCTAGAAATAGAATTACAAGACCAGAGGTCATCCAGCCCAGCGAAAATTCCGTGAGCGATTCAGGAAAAGAATGCAGTTTATTTTCAAGTATGCTGAATTACTTCTCAGCTTCGTAAAAAGAATAATCTGCGTACGGACCTATTCAATGAATTAACTTCATAGTCCGTAGTGAGATTGTCATTATCGTCACGTCTAGTTAAGTAACAACAAACTCAGACGGAGAATTAAACAAGGCTTTATATTTTAAACTTAACAAATGTAAAGCCGGTGTTTACAAATTGATCTAAGCAGCTTGCGGCTTTCAGATAACGTAAAAAGTGAAATAAAATTCAGAGTAAATTAACGCTGGAGTTTCACGTTCAAAAGCCTTTTGAGCATTGGCTTAATTCAATTACATTCAGTAACATTATTAATTCTCAGAGCTGGACAAGGAAATTCCATCCTGGTGAGAGCTGACGAAAAGGAGAAGTAATAATATAGTTCAATGGTAAGATGATAGGATAATTATCCTATAAGGTATTTCTCCCGCCTTCTTAGCATGTCTTCGTGGTAAAATGGTCAGCACACTCGGCGCATATATGAGAGGTCCGCGGTTCGAGTCCCGGAGTGGGAAGTGCTCATTTTCCCTCTTAACATATGGCTATTTTATGCTATTGCTTTTATTTTTTTGGTACCATATGATGACATTGTAGACAAATTTCGAACTGATTAACTTTCAGCACAGTTTATAAGGTATTTTATGTTAATTAACTGTAATTTAAACCTTTATTATAACTTCCCTTTTCCATAATCCTCACCAGAGTTTAAATTAGTATCAGAGTATTTAAGTCGAACTTTTTGAATGTTTTTAGTCTTAGGGCTTTTGGCAGCCTAACTCGTCCTATTGCCAGCTCAGCCAGAGATTTTTTACCCAAAAAATGATGAAATTACTGATTTTCTAATTTCTGGATAAAAATACACTTTGTAGGAATTGCATATTTAACTAAGTTAACTTGTGGCAAATCCTTGAATAGACGTTTAAGAGACTTATCACTATGTCTAATATGAAACAGAACTTAAGAAGGGTGTAAAAGACTATTTTATTCAGGACTCAAAATAATTTATCAGAAGGCACTTCATGTCCTTACAAAACAGCCAGCATTTATGATGCAACTCCAAACGAATAACTGAAACTAAGTTAAATCGTGAGTTAGCGAAAGGTTACGCAGAAATTATTAACGCGTCAGTCGGCTCAAACCTATACCGGCGTAACAAGCACTATTCGCAAGAATAATGCAAAGCCGAAAGACATATTGCTATCGAAGAATTGCTACTAGTAACGTGACCTTCAGCAGGCGGAAATACGCTGTTTAAACAATCTAAAACTTCCTTTAAATATTATCTCTTTCTATCTCATTTGAATGCATGTGAACTAAAAACTAACATTGTGATAGGAAAAAGGAAAGAGAGAATGACAGTAAAAATAACTGTTTAGATAAAAATAAATAAATACTTACAATTTTAATACCTGAGAAAAATTTTTGAAACTATATGCCAATAAAAAGTGGCATAAAAATGCTTTTAATGCTTTGACAGCCCTTTAAATGTCATACACAAATCAGTGTTTATTTTCTTTTAATTCTTAATTGCCTCAGTTATTTATTAAAAATCAATACAGAAAAACAGACACGTAATCAGTTGCTACTGCAACTGTCAACAAAATCTGTTTAAATGTATTAGCTGATTGATTTAAAATAATGAGTAAGTTCGGGGAAGGAAATTCCCTTTTGAACTTCTAGTTTTTTTTTCTTAACTCGCTCAGCAAATATTTCTATGTGTAGTATCAACCAGTTTTGTTATGCTTCGTCAGAAACGGAAATTATTTGTGATAGACATGAACAAAAAGAGGTGGCATAATAAAAGCGATCAAGTTCCTGATTGTAGCATAAGCATTATTGAAAATCCTGTTGGAACTAGGATTAAACTCTTCAATTAATTTAAATGCTCCTAAATTAATTAAAATGGTGATTTATATGCAAGAATGAAAGGTTAAAAGAAGAGAACACGTATGCTGCTGGGTAATTGTAAATAAAAGGTTTCTACGTCTGTTCAAATTTCAAATTATACGTTTGAAAAAAAATGAATAAATTAATATTATTAATGTTATTGATTATAAACGTTTCAGAAAAAAACTTTTAATTAACCCATATATTAAAACTGTTTTGAATGTGCTTAAAAATAGGTAAAGAAAACTTAGGTTTTAGAATTTTTGTTTTAGAACACTTTCGGTCCGATAAGATTTCAAATAAAAATCTTGTAATTTATGTTTATTTTCACGAATTAAAAAAATAGGTTTTATTACATGTAAATAATATATATATTTATTAGAAAAGGATTTTCATATATATATATATGAAAACTTGAATTTGTATCCTTCTGGGTTCAGAAATGAGCTGACATATTTACTTCCTTCGTTGCACCAACGTCTTGAATGTGATGCAGCGAAAGATATAAATTTCTTTTTTCCTTTTTGGTTTTGCCATCTTTTACCTTTTTGGTTTCCTTTTTTGCTCTTTTGGTTTAGGCATCTTTGCGCCTTTATTGTTATGCCTTTCATGCAGTTTGCCGCTATGATTCTCGCTTTTCGTTTTTTGCATACGGTTTGTTCAGAATTGAATATACGATGGATTTTAAACGTATTATTTTAATTTATTTTGCATTATTACCACCACTTGCTGCTCCTTTTAACGAGGGACGGAATTAGGATTTGAACTGCCTTTTACTTTGTTCATAATATTTGTTCAATTTCACTATAAATATTCAAATTCAGTAACAAAATTATTTAAAAAATTGAAAATGATTGTTGAGTTTAGAAGTTAACATTCCTTAAACTGCATTTTCTCAAGTTGGCTGTTTTTGATAATATCTTTTGATAATAAATCCTAAAACTTATACAAATACAGATTAAACTATTTAATATTTCTGCTGCTTGTTTATTATTGAAATAATATTGGAAAGAAATGTTATTGGAAAATGAAATGTAATTAGAATCATATATTTTTAAAGTTTTTATATACAAATATGCTTTCAATTTTTCCCTCATAAACTAATTCTTTAATTGCAAAATCGATCTTTAAAGTTATGAATAACATTCTAAATTAAACTAAACTCGATGGCGCAACAGCACTTAGTTGAGCCATGGCCTGCAGTGCTCTGATATCTAATTTCTTGACCGCGGGGCCCGGGCTGCCCTGGACATAGTGGTTAGCTTGTCGCAGGACCCCTGGTATTTAGTCCCCAAGCGAACTTGGTACTCACTTTATCGACCCACTCAAGGGATGAAAGGTTGATTCCACCTTGCCCAGCCCGGGGATCGAACCCCGAATCTGTGGTGGTGCTGTTGAGCTACCGGGCCTCTGAATTTCTTTCTAGTTATTAAAAAGGCCACCGAACCTTTCTAATAACTAGAATAAAAAGGTTGGATAAAACCATTGAGAAGTATAGAAGAAGAAAAATAATTTAATCGTGAAATATTTCTACAGAAAATTTAATTAAAAAAAGACTAATAGCAAATTTTTTTCCAACTTAAAATCATTTTGCTTAAAACCACTTAATAATGTTCATAAAAAATAGATGAAAGTTCTTAAATAAGAAAAAAAAACATTCAAACGGTACCGAGTTCTTTAAATAACCGCAAGTATCTCGGAGTTTTGTTTGTGGGTATAAGTGGTGCGTTCTGTTAAATTCAAGAGTGGTCAAGTGACTGAACACCGGTAGTTCGGTCCGGGGTTCAAGTCTCGCGAAACAGGCTGGTTGCATGGACGTTTTTGTGGGTTTCCCTATGTGCAACTCGTATATGAGCCACTTTCCTTTAGAAAGACTTCCACGAAGGCAACCCTTCCCTTAGTCAGATAGGCCGTGAGTAACATTCCTCACGCTTGCAGTCTACAAACATTAAAAGGGAAAACGTATTGCTTTGCTGCCTTTTGTTAAAAAAAACACCTTTACATTCTCTTTTTTCAGCAAGCATTTCGAGAATTTTCTCTGAAATATGTTTCAGATCACGAACAGCATTAATTGTTTTCTCTTTCTGTATTCTCAATCACTCTTATGAAACAAACTTAAGAATTAAAAAAAAAAGCTTCTGTCGATAATACTGAAGTTAGCGGTGCTGTTAGAAAAACCTAAACACATTTATATATTTTTGAGTTAAATGTGTCATTGATAAAGGAAACTAGAGCTTCTGCAGAAACTATTATGCTACTAAAATAAAATAAACACAAACAAAGCACTTTTGAGTACTCATGAAAAAATGCGAACTATTTAGATTCTGCAAATAAGAGATCTTCTACTTCTCCAGCCTTTTCTGAGAATTCATAGGAATGTTTTTAATTTAGAACTGTTTAGCTGTCGATCGGATGAAATCTTGTCTTGCAATAAAAGCAAGGACAGCAACACAGTTCAGTTCCGTTCAAAACAGTAAATTCTGTGCTTGTTGTAGACTCTCATTGAAATCAGATGGCTGGAAGGATTTTCTATAGCTTGCATTGTGTCTAGAACAAATGTGAGATGGATTCCCGAAGAAAGTATCAGAAAAATTACTAATTCTAAAGCCCATAGCCTTCTCGTTCTCTTCCGTAACACACTAAATTAACTTTTTACTTTATGTTATTTTACATTATTTATACAGGTATTACATTTATTTACCCTTGTTACAGTGCTGTACTGTTATTATTGCTTAAAATTATTGTTGAAATTAACAATTTTCCACATCGTTATTGTTGAAAACAACATTACTATAATTACGAATAAAACAAGCGCCTCTATGAAAAGGTATCAAATATTCCCCTGCATATATGTTTTACATTGTAGGTTTTAATCCAGTAGTAAAATATATCTACATATTTTATACAAGTTTCGAAATCGTATCTTAATAAATACGAAGATGTTGCCTTTTGATTAGTTTATTTAATTCTGGAAAAGCACCAGAAGGCTATCTCGTCTAAGAGGAGGGATGCTTTTGTGGAGGACTTTCTAAGCAAAATTGCGGCGTACACATGAGAAGAAAACCACTGAAACGCCCATGCAGCCATTCCATTCACCGACACTCGAACCCCTGACTTAATTACTACTGTTCAGCGACTTTATCGCTCGGCCGCTGGTGGGTCAGATGTTGCCATATGAAAATGAAGTATGTATCGTCATAAAGCTTTGAACTGATGTCAATTGCACCAACTGGTTTCACGTGAGATATTACAAGTGCGCAATTCGTAAGTCTGAGTTCAGTCTAAATAATATTGTTGCGTGCGTACGGGTTCATAGTAGATTGAATGCGCATGTCCGATAATAGGTTAATAAAATTTATTCTTATCAAAAGAAATATATCAGAACTCTGGAATTTTCCTCAGAGATATTCGTACAAGTGTTCGCAATATCAAGCAGTATAATCAGTAGTTATACTTCAAACTACCAAAAACGTTAAATACAAAGCGCATCTAAAGAGAAAGCTTACTCGGATATCTCAGTTCACGCGGAACTAAACAACTCGCGACAACAATAACTAAGCAACTGAGAGCAGAGTTATTGTTGTCGCGTTCTCTGCGGCCTTAAATAGTTTTCAGCCGACCGCGAGGTATTTCTAGTACTTTCTGCTTCTCGAAATTACCGAAAAACAATACGAGGGTGGAATTACGGTTACAGCTAACATAGTGGTCAATTACATTTATTCAATTTCAATACAAATTACCGAGATACCCGTTTTACTCAGCGTTAAATGCACGTGCCCCTGTATTCTTAATTTTCTGGCATAGCTTTCTCTTAAAGTTTGTCTTACGCTGCATTGTTCGGGGAAACACAACAATTTTAATTCTAATTCTACTAAAATTACCTATCCGAATAAAAATTCGTAACATTGCCCCCTTTCCAAGGAATGCATGTCCCGGGCACTACAGTCCTTGGACAGGAAGCCATACATACAACTAAAGCATCAATGCAATAATAAATATTACAATACAATAAAAAACAACGTAAACAATAATTGCAATATAAACAAATTGTTGCAATTTTTTTCACTTTCAGACTGACAGGTCTGATACATATATTTAGCTCAGGAAATATTTCTACGTGTATTATCAATTTTTCTATGCTTCTTGAAAAATTGAAATTATTTGTGATAAGACAAGCGCAAAAAGAGATGGCGTAGTGAAAGTGATAAAATTTCTTCTGTAGCATTATTAAAAATTGCAATGGAACAAAAATTAAACTCTTTAATTAATTAAAATACACCTAAAATAATTTTAAATGCCATTTATATACCAGACTAAATGGTTTAAAAAAGAGAATAAATCACATATACTGCAGAACGGTTTTAATTAAAATGTTTTACGTCTGTTCAACTTTCAAACTTTGCTCTTTGAAAAAATGAATAAAACTACATATTAATATTATTAGTAGTATTAATTATAATTTAATTAATTAAAATACACCTAAAATAATTTTAAATGCCATTTATATACCAGACTAAATGGTTTAAAAAAGAGAATAAATCACATATACTGCAGAACGGTTTTAATTAAAATGTTTTACGTCTGTTCAACTTTCAAACTTTGCTCTTTGAAAAAATGAATAAAACTACATATTAATATTATTAGTAGTATTAATTATAATAAATAATACAAAACAAAAACAGGTAAAGAAAAATTCTACTTGCATGTTATAATTTTTTTTTGCAATCTTTCTGGCCAGATAAGGCTTTAAATAAAAGCTCGTAACCTATGTTTATTGAATAGTACTAGGTTTTAATTTATATATATACGTACTGAAATTCAGTGATAAAATTTTTAAGAAATTTGAAATGATTTAATGACCATTTAAACCGTTTTTATTCTTAAAACTGCGTTTTCTCAGTTTCCATGTTTTAGATAAATCATTTTACTTAAAGTCCTAAAACTTATACAGATATGGAAAAAATTATTTAATATTTTTACTGCTTGTTTAAAATTGCATACTTTTTAGAAACAAGGATGAATTTTGCAAAATACTGAAAAGAAAAATTATTTGAAGTGAAAATAAGATTTAAACCCTAGTCGTTTCAAAGTTTTTACATAAAAATGCCTTTTTATTTTTTTCTCAGAAACTAATTCTTTCATTGCAAAATCGATCCTTAAAACTGTAACATTTATCCTAATTTTATTAACAGTTATTTGAAGTTATGCAACTTTCCTATTTTTCTAATTTCAGCTTACAATTTCCCACCAGAATGTAATTTCAGAAACGCTGTGAATGCAAATGAGTACTATTTAAGTCGATGTTTCACCGACTTCGAGACAGAGAGTCTGATTTTCCTGACTAGCGCGCTTTCGCCTTTTGGCTACGTTCTCCCTTAGATACTACGCTCAGTCATACTTTAGGCTCTTGCTTGGCTTCACCGATTTAATTAATATTTAGGGGCCAACTATTTGGAATCCTGAGAGCTTCGGCTATATCTTTCAGATAGCTTTAGCTAAGCTTAGTTTAGTTTAATTTCATAATTATTTAAGTTCGAGCCCAAGTGGAGGCTTTGTGTAGAATCTCAGTTCAGAAGTAATTGTAATTATTCTGAGAAATAAATGGTAGTTAACTTTTCGTAAGTCTTATGCGTTTATTCACACATTAAAGCGATTATTCTCTTGTTAGTGTTTGTGGGGTTCTAAGATTGAACATTGAATTAAATAAGTAAAACCCAAAGTTATCAAGAAATTTTAATAGAGTTTCCATTATTACAATTATTACAGTTTCCATTATGTAGGAAATGTTATGTTTATTAACCAGTTATTTAAAATTTCAAGCTTTTTTATAACTTTTCGTTTAGTATTCCTCACCAGAAAGCAAACGAATAGCAAGTATTTAAACTGAGGCGTTTAGATTTTAAAACAGAGTGTGTTTCTGGCATCGCGTGAGATCTACATTTTCTAGTTTCTTGGCAGCTCTGATAGTTGTAACTATTCGGCTTTACCTTCTATCGCTGCCAACATTTTAATTTTGAAGCTCCGGTAAATTTAGTGAGCCAGCTTCTAGTAGTATCTAATTGTGTAGTCTTTGACTACTGTTCAACGTTTAATTTAATTTGGAATGGTCCATTTTATATTGCATCTCCAAGAGCTTTGGTTATATTGTAGTACAAGAAAGAACCTTTGTATTCTAGATACGTTTTTAATAAAAGGGTTATTTTTAACCTTCTCATGACTTTGTCGTTGTTTCAGACCTAGCGATAATTCGCTTCACATCTGCTAGGGTTATTGGACTAAATAACGTTACTAGAACAAGTGTAAACCTGCAATTTAAGTAAATACCAAATCTTAAATCTTATTTCTTTAAATTCCTACTTACAGCTGTTCTTTCATAGGAGTGATCGTGGTGATTATTTGTAAAGTCTCCCTTGATCATGTTGATAGGTTCGTCATTCATGGGTTCTTGAGGCCATGGTAATGACTTTTCATGCTTTGTTTGTCTTACAGCTCGTCTTCTAGATGGTCCTGCTGGTGACTGAACTACAGGGCTCTCAGCATCTGTTTCTGCAAAAAAAAATCGATAAGATGTAAGTTATCCAAAAATTTATGCAAATTCATTTACACCTGATTAAACTCGTAAGACATTGTCAACAAATAGCAGCATATTGAAATTGCTTTGCTTAGGGAAAATGCGATCTGTAATTTTACCCAAAGTTTTATCCGCTTTTAAGATTTCACGTTCTTCATTAAAGTCGAGAATTTTTTCGCTAACTTTAGAGAGATCTAGTTGTAAATTTAAGTATTAAAAATGCGGGATACTACAGAGTATACTACAGCAGCATTTTGGTGGCACCCTGAAAATTTAGAAAATTCTTTGCTACGTTAATGAAAAAGCAAACTAATACTTTGCTAATAAATGCAGAATAACTTTCATCTGAAACTAAATCTGTAATTTCGAATAATATTCTGAATTGCTTTATTAAATCTCAGAGGGCACGCTTATTGGAAAATCAAAAGTTGCACAGTATATCATGCTTAAAATATAAACCACGAAAACAATACAAAGCATACAAAATACAATAAAACTTAGTGAGCTACATGTTCCAACAAATAGTTATCGTTAAATGTTATTTTTGACAAAAATTGCTGTCTGGGACTGCCCGAGGAAAGGGCTTGTTGATTATAGATCGGTAGACATTCATAGAAATACATTTGAAATGTTATAATTTGAAGAAGATAATGGGTTTCATAATTTTGCGCATTTTTCTCCGTATCAATATCGCAACCACCGACTCCTATTTAAGTTAAATCATTCAAAGAAATCAAAATTAATGTTTTTATAAGTGACTATTAAACCAAGAAGACATGCGGATTACGAGATCCCATATTTCGCAATGTTTCCTTGAGAAAAGCCATAGTAAGAAAATGATCAAATTTGTAATGCGCCGCCTACCATTCAGTATCATATGTGAATTCAACGTCTTTTCAAAAATTCATTACAGTTATCTTTAGTTTGAAACACAACTGCGAAATGACTGGCGATTTCTGTGAAAACAATTTTGAATTTAAATGACTAACATTCTGTGTGCATTTTGCAAGGATCTGTGTTTTATAGAAGTTTGTTGTATAGTTTAAGACATAGTTAGTTGTTCGCATGTTTAGTGAGACGTAATAACTTATTCTTCGGATATATCTAGGATTAAAACTGATGAGAAAGAGAGCAAATTCAAAACTGATAATTGATACTGGTATACTGAAGCCTGATACAAGAGAGGGACAGATTTAAAACTGTCGGAAGAATGAGTAAAATGGTGTGGTTTTCTGAGTTACACTTATGCGAATAAATTATGGAGAACAAATTTTTTGGGACTTTTCAAGGCTAACAGTAAAATTTAAAATCATATTTTAGCATTCAGCTACCATAAAAAAAAGACACGGATCTAGTTAAAGAAATGATTCATGTAAGGTAAACTTTCACAGTGATTTCACAGTTAACTAACAACTTTTAGTAAAAACAAGTAAAATTTATGTTGTCACACGGACCTCAAAGAAACTGCTAATAAGCAAATTGTACTTTAGCTATTAAAAATCTAGTTAAAGAAATGAAACATACGGTCGCAGTTGCCCGTAAAACTTAAATTAATGACATCTCGAACAACTTCGTTTGTATAGCAATGGATGTTTCCATTGCTTCTTGAAACCCGTATTTTTTTCATTGAAAGTTTTTCTAAATTTGAATATCCTAATTATTTTTTTGAAAGTCACATGCTCAAAATTGTGGTAATTTAAAAGGCTATTTTATTTCATTAAGTTCTTCAGTTTGATCTATTGATCTACGATCATTTTCTCTAAATGTAGTTAGCATTGAAAAATTTTTGAAACGCTTTACTTTGCCAGATTAGTAATCTAAAAAGTGACTGCTAAAGTCAGGAAAGTTAATTCAAATAAATCAATTAATTTTTGGAAGGTAATTTTCTTTTACGCATTATCTTCAGAAAGAATGAAAGAATGTCATTTCGTTTTGTAAAATAACGTAAAATACTTAAAAAAAGTATTTGTAAGCTAGCACGTTTAAAAGAATTAAGTTTAGTACAGTCATTTATACTTTATTCGGATATTTTTGCGCGAGTTCTTGATTACAATAAATTAACAGATTTAATTTATTGTAGAGCCATCAAAAGGATTAAAGAGATAAATTTCGCTGGTAAGTTTTTTGCAGCCTAATAAATCTTATCGGAAATACCCTCTATCTTAATTCACTAAGTCCACTTAATCCATTCAAGAAATATTTTCTAACTATTTGTCTGTCACACTATAATTCATATGTCTGCAATTTTTAAGTTTACAAAATACAGTAAGTGTTACAATGACCGAAAGGAACACAAATATAAAACTGCATATTCTACATTGTGCTGTATATCAGCATGATAATGAAACTGTTCCAGTAAAACGGATAAATTTCATAGTATTGAAAACTAAGAAATCACAGAAATTTTTTTTATATAACACTTTTACAACACTACTTTTGCGGGACCACCACAGCTTGTCTGCGGATGCGTCGATCCACGCGTGCTGACGTCACTTTGGCTGCACCTGCACCCCTCCTTCTTCCCACATTCCCTTGTTCCAACCATGTTCGCCATAGCCGATGCACCGTGCTCGCATCCATGTGGGTATCAGCTGCGATTTGACGCAAGGAGCAACCCGCCCTTCTCAGTCCGGTTACCATACCCCTCGTAAAATCGTCTATCTGCTGGAAGTGCCTTCGTTGACGGCGGCCTGGCATTCTCTTCTACTATTACATGTATCCTCCGAGACAAAACCCAACTTTCTTCGATAATTCGTCTGGCAGAAATAACGACACGAATATGGCCCATTCTGCACGTTCCTTCGCTTATATCTTACTTCACGTGCGTCGGAGAGCTGCACATTTCACATCATTCCCATAACTCAGTGATGTGCGTCTACTCTAAAATTTGCATAAATTTCTGACCACTCCTTTTTGGTGTTGCATTTTCAATGTCGAGCAGTGTATTAACAAATTAATAAAACATTCTCCAACTCTTACATGATAGACCTTATGAATCCTCAATCTGAAAGAGTTTTCTAAATTGCTACGTGAACAGACGTTCAAGCTTTGTTAACCCAAGCCTTCTAAATGAATCGCTCTACACTTTCTACTTAAATTTCCCTAATTTGCATTTTCTGGTGGGGGCTGATGGAAAAATAGAAAGAACGTACACGCGCCACATACACATAAATAAATAAGTAATAAAAATTTGCATATGTAACTTTACAAGTGTTATAATTTAAATAACGTTTTATATGTTACCAGATAAGCGTGCTTAGATAAAGAAAGACATCAGTGCTAAAATTGTTTGAATCAGAGAAAAGTTCAGAAATTGAATTTTGCCTTTTCTTAAGTTAAAAAAATTATATTTATTTTCAGCTACTTTTAACGACGTAAGTTATGTGGCGTATCTTTTCAGTGGTTATAAAGGCTATTTTAGGGTTTACTATTGAAGCGAAAAATACATTTACTGAAATATAACTGAATAATCGGAGGGTGGAAAAGAGTCCAATTGAGATCTAGTTGGAATTAATGCTGGGGTCATTTCTTTTACTCTGTCCGTTGATGGTTTCCACAGTTATGCATGTTGTATATACATGTAAGATAAAAAATATGAACGCAAACTTTTAATTTTAATTGGATATAACCTCTTTTATTTTTTTATTTAATTTGGGAGAACAGATGAATTTAGCGGGAGAACACCAAATTTAGAATAGTTAATTTTGAGATTGCCAATTATTCTTAAAGCAGCTATCGTATTTTGTTATATCTTACATACATTTTATATGAAACCTATAACAAAATACGATGGCTGCTTTAAGAATAAGTGACGACATCAAAATTAACTATTCTAAATTATGGTGTCTTAATAATTAACATTTACCATCATATCTTACATACATATTATATGTAAGATATAACAAAATACTATGGCTGCTTTAAGAATAATTGACGACATCAAAATTAACTATTCTAAATTTGGTGCTCTCCCCCTAAATTCATTTGTTCTCCCAAATTCGAGACCTTTCCATGTTACGCAACGTTTAATGCAGATACCTCTTGTCAAATCAAATAATTGTAACCCAAAGCGTTTTCTAACTCGAATTGAAATTATTTACTTCCCTCTTCTTCCTCTGAACTGATGCGTCCTTTATTCTTTCAACTTCTGTGCTCCATGGATGCTTCGCTATGCTCGCTTCTATCGCTATAGTATCAAAAATGTAAGTGTTCTGGTAATAGGCACGATTGGAGTGCCAAGGGAATTGTGGCCTCAAATGTGAATTTAAGTAAAAAAGGAAATTAATCCAGCTCGACTTGTTCCTCTTTAATATGGATCAAGTATCTACGCTAAATAACATTGCTACGTTTTTACATCTCAGTGTTCTTGCATCAGTGCTTCCAAAATTGTGCTTTCATATCATGTCAGTTTAGTAGATCAGTATGTGTACCTATGTTTCAACACTCCAATGGAAAAAATTATTCGGCCAATTCTAACGATGAAGAAATTTACACGGTTTGTCATTCTATGTTCACAGTGAATCATGGGAAAAGTCCCGCTTCACCGAAAATTTTAATTCAAGTTTGTGCTGCATTTATAATCAAATCATTCATATCGTGTCATCGAACCGCAGTCTTATTACATACATAGACGCATTTTTTACATCTCTATCTCTCTCTCTCTCTATATATATATATATACATACATATAAATGTGTATAATATCACAATTATAAGCTCAATTAAAAGTTTAGAGTTTAAATTTGTAAAACAAATATATATGTTACAGTACCTAATATATTTGACTGTATTCCGTTAATAAGGTAAAATATATAAGAACTACTTGCTTAAGATTTATCTAAGTTTTCAAAAAGCAAAAGCATCTCACAGAATGAAATTCGAGTCACCTAACCTACTTCCGAGATTCTCACCTCTTTTCTTACCACCAGCCTAACGAGAGGTTACTGAGCAGCTAATAGGGAATTTTCGTCTGCTTAACTTATGTAAACACTCTTCTAAAATTAAATAAGAAAAATTTTTCTTTTGTAAAATTAAAAAAATAAGACATAGGTATATACGAGGATTGTTCACAGAAAGAATAAGAATGTGTTTTAAAAATAAATTCTTGACTCTTAAAAGGATTCAAAGTAGTCGGGTATTTCATGAAATATCGTTATTGTTATGCATGTAAAGAAAACTTTAAATACCGGTTCAATATCTCAAATAAATTCGTTATACTGAACAAAGAACTAAATTACTATGAATAATCAATTCTTTTAATTAAAAGTTGATCAGACGAAGATTATATTATTTGATTACGATAAAGCACAAGAGGGCTATCTACTCAAGAAGAGGAATGATTCTGTTGAGGACTTTCTGAGGAAAACTGCTCATATTCGCATTACACATGGGGAAAACCAAGAAAAGTAGCCATGCAGACACTCCGTTCTGGATTCGAATCCACTGGGCTCGAATCCTGGTCGAACTACCACTATTCACTGCTTTTAACGCCACGATAAGTGGTTTATTAAAGCATTTTGGGTGTTAGGCTATGTTATCAATAATTTCATTCAAATTTCAAGCGGCAACTTTGTGAACTGCCTGCTTATGAAAGCGGGGTGTTAACAAAGTTGCTGCCTACCTGGCATAATGGTTAGTAACGTCGACTGCTGTACTGATGAGCCAGGGAGTGAATCTCAGAGAAGGCATGGCTATTTGGAAGCGTATAGTGTCTGCGCTGCAAGGGGGCTTTCAAAACACACGGCAAGTCGAATGCCCTCTTGAGAGATTGGTGGTAGGGAAA
>KK120342.1:319896-355772 GCA_000611955.2 Stegodyphus mimosarum
ATAACTATCGCTGGAGCTGGAGGAGAAACCACTGACAAGGCTTGTTCTACTTTGACATTTATTTCGATATAGCAACAGCACCTTAAGCTATCAAAGCTCAAAATCTTAAGCTTAAAGCGTGTTAATGCTCTTATATATATATATATATATAAGAGAATATATAATTCATTTATATATGTATATAATAGAGGCCATGCCATTTGTTTCTGCATTCTTTATTAAATTAAATTTTATCTGTAGCAACAACGTAGGATTTTACGTTTTAAGTCTTTTAAAATAAAGTTAAAATTAATGACTTAATTTTAAAGTTTCTTCACAAGATTACATATATAAATACAACAAAGAACCAAAGAAAAATTTAAATATGTATCGTATGGCATAAGAAGAAACCTCATAGAAAGAAACTTGACTGCATAAAGCGCAAACAACGACCGCTAAGTATTAAAAATAATTTTGTGAACTAAATTTTTTTAGTTTATTTTTATTTTGAATAATTATTTTTTTGAAATTTTAAAATTGGACTATAGTGAATAAAGACTGATTGAAGTTACACTATCCGAGTTAATGCTATTCGAGTTGAGTGGCTATTGAGTTAACTAAAATTTCAAAAAATCTGTGTTACTTGTTGATTTAATTATTTTTATGTTTTGTGATTTTTAAAACAGATTTAAGAGAAAACAGAAGCTTCTTAAAATGTCTATTTACAAAACATTACGAATTCTATTTTGTCGCACTAAATTATTTTAAAAGTTAGTCCACTCAGTAAGCCAATGGAATAAGCGAATTATTATGCTAAAACGAAAACAAAAGAAAAAAATTAAGCGCTTTTTAGCGAATATATTGTTAATTGAGCAATCTTATAGGGTACAGGAGAAAATGTTTCTTATTTATTTTATTTTATTATTATTTTTTGTTATGTATTATGTTAAAATCTGCCACATGTTTTTCAGACACTTCTTTATTTAATAATTAATTTTCTTATTAATTTTCGCGAGAATTCCACAGCAATTAAACAGTTATCTTTTCTTCCTTTAAGATAAAATGCTGCAAGTCCAAGGGTGAAATAGAAAACTCCCGTGATTGTCATATCAAAAAAAAGAAGTTTTCAGTAAAACAATATTTGAAATACACTTATTACAAATATAGATTTTATTTAAATAAAGATACGGATGTATGAGCTTTAGAGCATACCTGTAAAAGTTTTAGAGGTTGACGTGATGTCAATAACAAGTTTGATTCATATTAAAACTAACAATAAAGTCTCTAAAACTTTCTCTTAGTGACAAAAGCTTTATTTTGTATTATTTTTATTCAATTTTTTAAACTGTTTTAAAGGAATAACGATTTGAGTAATGCATGCTGTATTCAGACAGTTAGAAACACAATAAAAACCTTTCGCTTTCCATGCACTTACCTTCCTTGCTGATTCCATCATAAAGAGGACCACCTGCAGCTGGATTGAGAGGAGTGTTGGGCTCCTCACTGACCTCACTTTCAACATCCTCAGAATCCTAGTCAGAGACAATGCACGAATTCAGATCCTCAGTTTTAATAGCAATAAAATGTCACTTAAAATTAATTAAGTTTTAACAACTAGAGCTATTAAAAGTAAGTGATAGAGATTTGGCAATGGGATTCATTGTAAGAAATACGCCAATTTTTAAAATATTTTTTTAAAAATTATGAATTATGAGAAGCAATTTATAGATTTCAGTAGCTTTAATCGGCATATTTTTTATGCGAATCAAACCAGAAATATTGAAGCGATGACACTATTAATTATATATTTTGAAAGGCCGTAAAATGAGCTTCATGTCAATAAGCATAAAATAATACAACCGTGATTTAATACTGTGTCCTTTATATCGATCTGAATTCAGTATCTTCATATTAAATAAATGTCCATTATTATATAATATTCAATAAGATATCATTGAATAACAAGAAGAATTTTTAAATGTTCATTATATCATTAATTTCCCAGCTTTAAAAGTTAGGAATTACATTGATGCAAAAATAAGACGAAATGCCTATATGGTTTATACAAACATTTTTTGCATTACATTAATTCATAATTCAATGTAACATTCATAATAATTTTTATATTATGTTAATTCATAATTCGTAATTCTGTTATTCATAATAAATTATATGTTTGTTGCATATATCATGTTATATTTCTATTTTTATTAATGAAAGGAGTCTTGCAAACAGCAGTTGGGGGAACTAATAATAAAACCAATAATGTTTATTATAATCTTTGCTTAAAGACTGAGTTATTCTTTAATTTTAAAGTAAAGAGCGAAGAAACGTGTAAAGTAGTATAGCTTAAGTTCAAGTAAAGTAGATGAATGAAAAATCAGAAATCATCAGAAGAAACAGTGATGAAACTATCAGAAGCTTAAGCTAATCTTATATTGTTTTTTTACGAATAGAATATAACTAGTTTAATGAGGAATTACTACACATTCGCCATAGGGAGATAAAAAAAATCGTAAAATTTCTTTTTTAATGTAAAATCCCTTCTCAATTTATTATATTTTTAAATGATAACAAAAAAAGGAATTACTTTATTAAATAACATTTTAAGCCGTGTTCTGTGTAAAATGTAATAGAAATTTCATACCAGTTTCCTGCACTGAACCTGACATTATAGAGCACTACACAAGTTTTTCTAAGTAGCATAGCTTAACCCGACGTTATAGATCACGATACAGGTTTTCTGAGCAGCACAGCAAATTGTTTGAGAGAAATTACTTGCTTCCGAAGAATGTCAAGAAACACAACATGGATCGATATTTCTAGGGTTCATGTTTTTATTCTAAAATTTCCAGAATCT
Organism: Stegodyphus mimosarum; assembly: GCA_000611955.2. Lineage (NCBI taxonomy): Eukaryota > Metazoa > Arthropoda > Arachnida > Araneae > Eresidae > Stegodyphus > Stegodyphus mimosarum. The sequence goes on from KK120342.1 coordinate 322,736, forward strand.
GGTGTTTAAATCTTCATTTCATCAAAGTTTGAAATTAATTAAAATGAGCATTTATCAGATCAAAATATAATTGTACATATTAAGGGGAAATATTTATAATTAAATGCCTTGATACTAAAGCCAATTTATAATCTGATTTTAGAATTCAGAGATGGTTGCAAATGAGAAAACTGAAATAAAGTTTCGCATTATCTTAATTTTTCTTTCAGTTATAAAGTCTTTCTTTTTTACATTTTATATTTGAAACTGTTTGCAGTAATCAGTGTTTTGTTTTATTACCGTAGCAACCTTTCTGCTTTCATTCAGTTGTACTTCATACCTAGTTTCCTATCTGGTGTTAAAAATTAAATCTGACAAAACACATAATAGTGAAATTTCAAAAAGGTGTTTGTATTTAAGGGAGTTCTCATAGGAAATGCTATTGCCTTAAATGGAATAAATACTTTCATAGAATATATAACAAAATTTACAGATTTTAAAGCATACTGAACTGAAACATACTGAAAGCAACATACTGAAAAGCAACATACTGAAAATTTCAGAGTCATTAAAATACCGCAAAAAATTTCGAGTGTAGTTTCTTATTTTAAATGTGATTGCACAAACCTTTTAAAGTTCTCCACTGGCTTCAGAGATCTGGCTAATTTCTAGATATATCTGAGAAAGTGATACTACCTACCGAAGACGTCCATCATTCTCAATTCTGTTATATTAGATTAAATTGTAACTTTATTATTGTTACCGATTAACTAAGACTATTCCTTACCTGTAACATATAACTGTAACTGCCGAAAGAATTAATTTTCTTTTGAGAGAGTCACACATTTTATAACTCATTTTTTAACTTTAGTATTAGCCTTTAGTTTAAAATGATTGATGTAAGTACTCTACATTTTCAAAAACAGATACTGTAACATGTGAGATTCAACTTTTAGTTGAGCTGTCCAGGCGAGGGTTAGTCGGCGTCCGAACTAATGTACACTGCCCTTCAAAAGTTAAAGACCAGCACGTTTTTTGTGTCTAATTTGAGAATGAAGCAACATAGAAACAAGAAATTTATAAGATATGCTCAATAAAGAGTTCTTTAATGAATGCGACATAGAATGTTTCTAAAGTTCAACACAAACATGAATGACAACAAAAAATTGCACTCTTTGCAGAGAAATCCAGTCTTGAAGAAACAGTATATCACAGTTTCCATCCACTCCATACGGTTATCCTCAAGATCTTCTTTAGCAAACCGAGCTCGGTGGAATCGCGCATTGTCGTCCATCAGAAGAAATCCAGGACCGATAGCAACGGACATATTGATCAAGGATCTCGTCTCGTTATATCACACCGATCAAAGTTCCTGCATGGAAGGTCAGTGTGACCACCGAGAGAGATCCTAGCCCAAACCATTGTTCCGCCACCTCTGTAACTGTGTCTTTCCACAATGTGGGATTGGTTGTATCTGGCGCGTTGCTCCCTCCAGGTCAAATGGAAGTCAGCTGACGACCTGAATCACTCGGCAATGTGAAACTGGACTCTTCTGTGAAGAGAACAGACGCCCATTGTACAGGAGGTCCAGGAGACGTGTTCTCTTGCCCACATAAACGGGCACCTGTGTCCTCGGGTCAAGAAGAAACAAAGAACTGGTCACCTTGCATACAGATCTGTATTGTGCAGGCGTCTGTGTACTGTAGTAGCTGAGATTCTTGTTCCTGTTGCCGCTAAATGATCTGCCATGGGCTGAGGAACAGTAATGTTAGTCCTTCTTCGGGGCGAAAGAGCTAAATACGGTCTCCCGCAGGTGTTGTAACTCTAGGTTTGCCTGGAACATGTCTTTTAGACACAGAATGCTCGAATTCAAACTGATTTCATAGTCGGTGGACCACACTACCAGAGACATTGAGATGTCTAGCAGCATCAGCTTGTGACATCCCCATTTCCATTCATCCGATCGTACTCCACCTCAACGAATCAGGCAAACAACTTCTCTTGGACATTGGTAGACTCTCCTGGATAATGTCCACGAAACTGTAATAACAACTGAAGATGAACACTATTAAATTACAATTTTTGCATTTTTTTGCTCCAACTCCTATATAAATATTCATTTCTATAAAATAAAAGCGATAGCTATTGTTTTTGCATATATTATCTCAAATTTCGTTACTGTCATGCATATGAACTGTGAATTTAAACGTTACTGACATTTTTTCAATGGTGAACTTTGAAAAACATGCCGTTTCTTAACTTTTGGAGGGCAGTGCATAATGTATAATACAACTGCGTCTGAACTAACATATGATGGACAATAATTCATCACTATTTAAATCTATTCGACTGGGCCTCTGTGTTCTTACCAGTTGCCCTTTAACAAGGAAAAAGGGCAGCCTCTTGTGTAATAATCGCAGCCTCTTGTGTGTGCTTTCGTAGCAAGTGGCTAGATACAGCTGGCAACTGTAAGCCGGCAATTTTGAAAAGCCGTTGTTCGAATAACAGGAAGAATATAATCAAGTATTCTTATTTCTTGCTTCATATAAGTCTAATATTTCCTACAGAGCTAATTAAAATAGTATAATATCTTAGAGCTCGTCCATAATAAGTTCCTAGTGCCCATGGACATTTTTTGGTTGAGGATCCTATACATATTAGAAAATATGAATGGGCAAAAGTAAAAATCAGAAACATATATTCAGAGGGAAAAGAAATATCAATAAAGGCATAACAATGTTGGAGAAACCAACTTAATATACACTGGTGTGCAAAAATTAAGGACGAGACGGTTTTTTCAATATAACTTTGTACAAAAGCTTTCCAAATCAACACATTTAATACCGTAAGATCCCCAATACGTAAGGACATGAGTAATGTAAGCAACACTTACTAAAAGATAAATCAGAGGGATAAAAAAGCGCTTTATTGAAAAAGTAGCATGGAGCGCAATGCGACTGAAGGCCGAAACATCCCTGTGATGGGTGTCCAGCAAGAAACATCCGGTCTTTAATAGGGAATATGATTTCCCCTGACTGCTAGGCAGGTTTCACATCATTTGTGCATGCTGGATATGTGTTTGTTAATGAGCTGTTGAGACACTGCTGCTCGTTCCTCTTGTAGCACCAATCGCAGTTTCGGAATCGTTACTGGCGATAAGTTACGTGCTGCCACGGGTCTCCCTAGTAAGTTCCGTACATGCTTGACGGGATTTAGATCCAGAGACCTTGCCGACCAATCCATGTGTTCAATATCTTCACTCTCCAACAGCTCTTCGACAGTAACTGTGCGATGAGGTGGAGCGTTGTCGTCCATGAAGAGGAACTGAGGACCCATAGCCCTTGTGAAAAGACGCATGTAAGGAAGAAGAACCTCGTTACAATAGCAGTCCCAGGTGACGAACCTCCTTGGGAGATATGAAGGTCGGTCCGGCTACCAAGCATTATGTCTGCTCGAACGAGAACTCCGCGACCTCCAAAACAGTCCCTTTTGATGATGTTGAAGGGGTTATTGCGTGTTCCCCGCTCTGTCCAGATGTGTATGTGTCTAGAATCGCAACTCAGACTAAATCTGCTCTCATCTGTAAAGAGTACTCGTCCCCATTCATTGTCTCTCCAATTCCGGTGTTCCCGGCACCACAGAGAACGCCTTCTCCGATGGGCAGGCGTTAGAGGTACACACCGTACAGGGCGTCGTGCAAACAGACCACCACCGTGCAGTCTTCTGGCCACGGTAAAACGCGATATCGGTCGTCCAGTCGCCTGTGTCGTGTGTCTAGCGATTTCTCCCGCTGTCTGCCGCCTGTTTCTTCTGGCCTGTAAGGCAATATACCGGTCATCTGCGGGTGTGGTTCCTCGTGGACGACCACTACTAAACCCCCGGATAGCTGTTCCTGTAGTTTGAAATTGTCTCCAAAGTCGTGAAACGATGCTGTGAGCAATTCCGAACTCTGCAGCCACACTTGTCACACTGCGGCCTTCCTCCAACTTCCCACTGATTCGACCTCGGGTAAAAGCATCCAGATGTCGTCTAACAGATTGATTATTCGCCATTTCTCGCTGAGGCAGCAACTCGGTGTGATTTTAACTGCTATACGGCGTGCAATCTCTTTGCCAGAAATACTGATCTTACACCGACAACATGCTTTATACTACTCAGACACTCCCCCATTACGTCTACCTGCATATCTGCGCATGTGCTACCGTACATCACCTTACTTAATCTCCTGATTGGTCTTACTGTCAGCTCTGCCTCTTCGTTCAGCTGATATGCTAATTTTTCGACTTCGTCCTTAATTTTTGCTCACCAGTGTATGACGCAATAGAAAATTGTATCAAGCTGTGAACCTCTGTTCTTAAATTGAAATAAAAAGCTAATACACTAACTGCCGTTTGATATCCTAATTCTTATCCTTTCCCATTCGTATCGTTGGTGATCCATTAATCGTGTTTAGAAGAAACAAATGCTAGGATGTAAATTAGGCAAAAGTAGCTCAAATTGGTGTAGATTTTATGTAAAACTGTATAGATTTTGAGGGAGACTGACATAAGACTCTTTTCCTTGCTTCGAAGAAAAAAAAGACTGATGTGAATAGCCTACAAAACCTTCAGAGTTTCATATACAATATACATTTATTTGATGTTCGGTTTTGCATAATTTTATATTGTACCATTACACTACATCAATATAGAGATGCGTTGCTCTGTTATTGTGAACGATTTTGACAATTTACTTTGAAAAATATGTAAATGAGATCTTACATTAGATTTTTATAAAAGGGCTAGTCACTTCAACGTTGATATCCTGCATCAGATACTGAGAGCAAAAAACATGAAGTTTGCTTCTAAACTGAAATTTATGAGAACTTCTAAGTGTTAGTTTTACTGTAGTTCTTAAATTCAGTTTTATCAGTCGAGGATTTATTGAATAAATGAAAGCTGCAATCATGCTTTGTTTTTGAACAGAACCTGGAACATAAGGCATGTTCTGGTGTTATAATAACCACAACTCGTCGTCATGAAATGAATAGAAAAGTCAAATTTAAATTAAACTTTGAACAGTAGTCAAAGACTGGACAACTGAATAAGAAGCTAGCTAAAAAAAAACTTTACTGGAGCGTCAGATTAAAAGTGCCGGCAACGATAGACAGCAAAAACGAATATAGGTTATACAACTGATAGTAGAGCTGGCAGGAACTAACTACGTAGCCCGCACGGGATTCCAGAAACATTCTCTGTCTCAAATCCAAAACTCTCAGCTTAAACATTCACAACAAGTTTGCATTCTGGTGAGGAATACTACAATATTTCTTTGAAGAGATGCTAACATATTTCTTAGAAGAAGTTATAAGGTATTTCTACCGCCTTCTTGGCATGCCTTCGTGGTGTAGTGGTGAGCACGCTCGACGCGTATTCGAGAGGTCCGTGCTTCGAGTCCTGGCGACGGCATTGCTCATTTTTCATCTCTTCTGCTTCGAAATAACTTAATGTCTCTGTTACTGTTAAAGTACATAATGCACTTATTTCATAGAATACCTAGTTATTCCATGAAATAACTGATCGTGTCCGTTAAAGTGTGTAATATGTTAATAATTTGACACTTTAACTAGTTATTCTATGAAATAAGTAGGTATTCTATAAATTAACTAATGAGAGACAGTTAAAGTGTAAAATAAACAATTTATCTAAAATGAGACAACTAGGTATTCTATAAATAAACTAATGACAGACAATTAAAATGAAAAAGAAGCAATTTATCTAATTTATGCAGCGTATAAATGGTATTTATGCAAACGTACCATAAAATCATTTGTTACAGCAAGGATTACTAAAATGACACTTGGAATTACAAAGAACATTATTTCTAAAACAAAAAAAAATTGTTGATACACTGGGTTTTACACGAACATTCCATATTGTTAAACGAAACGTAAATGTACTTTATACTAAAAAGCGAGATATATGATATAGATTATTTTACACTTTAACGGGCTGCAGATCGTTATTCTATGATATAACTAGTTAAACCATGAAATACAAGAGAGTTTTACACTTTAACGGACACGATCAGTTATTTCATGGAATAACTAGGTATTCTATAAAATAACGGATTTCATACTTTAACGGTAACATCTCTACAGAATTACAATATAAAAAATGCACTTCTCAGAACATTTAAGAATGCATTTTTCACTACGACTCTGCCAACTGATTTACAACTTCTTCGATTTTAAGATTCAGTTCGAATATCGTGGATGACATTCATAAACAGCAATTGCATTTCTTCACATCAAAGCATACGGTGCAGTATTTTGAAATGCAGTAATCCTCTCATAACAAACCTTTTCCTGTAAGATGACCGTTTCTGAAAATGGAAAGTAGGTTGAAGAACTTTAACAAACGTTGGCTTTGTTAATTATAACTAACAAACACTGATGTTGTTGATTATAACATTATTTACTTAGAAGACCATTCTCTAACCCGATCAAAGCCCTCAAAGCAACCTCCAAAATGTTTAATTTATCAAACTAAAATATTTTTTGCATTAAATAAATGTATAAAGAGATAACATTTAGATTCTTACCATATGAGCAAATCTTTTTGCAATCGAAACCACTAGTTAAATCTTTTCTGACCTTCTACAGTGTAGTGTATTTTACCATATAGTCTTGATTTAATGATGTTATTCATATCATTTTTATAGAAATATGAGTGTATAAAAAATTAGTCTTCAAATACCGTCCATGCAAGGCAAATCAACTTATTGTTTTATTGCTCTAAAACAACTGGCAAATCTATGCTTCTGATCACAGAATTATCAAATCATTAAAATATTAGTATCAACTTTGTGCAACGACTACTATGACGGCTCGTTTTATTTCGATAGAATAAGCATTAACATCATCACAAATTTGGAACAGCGAAGCACATCTTCAAAATTAAGCTCACAAGTTGAAAGAAATTTCTGAAACGCATGTACATGCTTTTAAAGGAGTAGAAACTCTCACGAAGGAAGAACGTGAAGCAATCCATTCAGTTCTCTTAGATTCAGCTTTAAATTATGAAAAATGTTTTAAAAAAATTAGGTCGAAATTTAGTAAATAATAAGATGGCTAACAAGTATTATAAATGAACTATGAACAGAACTATTATAAATGAACTATAAACAGAATTATTATTAGAAATGTGTTTTTTTATATAAAAAAACTGTTTTCTCTTTTGTCCGTTCACTTAATGAATAACATTTTTTCCCTGAATGAAAATTCAAAGCCTGCAAATAATATGTCATTCTCCCTGTAAAGAAAAAGTGTCGATGAAGGCATTTTTTTTAAACTTAGAACGTCCTACAGTGTTTTTCTGTCTTAAGTTATTCTATCTACTTAAGTAAGTAACTGTAAAGTTTCTACTTAAGATAATGAGTTTAAGACGTAAGAGAATTTTACTGTATGAAAAAATTTTTTCTTTTTTTATGAATGCTATTCTTACTCTGACAAACGTTTTGAGTTAGTTACGCTTAAAGTTGCACGGTTTATGATATTAATAAATTTTCATTGGGAGAAAGATGATTAAGTTACTAAAAATATGGGGTAGAAATAGCGCTTTAAGTAAAATGCCAAAAACGCTATGACAAATCAATAATACCTCCTAAAAAACTAAATTTAGCTTTTTTCATACTCGCCATGAATTTAGCTGGCAGATAGTATTTGGTAGTAGTAGAGTAAAAAAGTAATAGATTAAAAACCCAAATTTAAGCGTTAAAAGTACATATTGTTTTACGAATCTTGAAAGAACAGAATAAATAAAAATATTTAAATCCGAGAACTAAGATTACATTTTCCATAATATTTCTCCTTATGGCATTCATAAACACTGTACAGATATATAAGAGTTTCTCAAAAAGATGAAAAATGCGCGTTATGGGTATTTAGATCGACCATGATATAAGAATCTGTGCCCTAGCAAACGAAAATACAGTATAGTAGAGTTGCAATGATAATGTATTACAATATAAGACAGTTCAACATATTACAAACCAGAGAAAAAGAATTATCATAACCATAATTAAAGCTCGGTGATTGAAAAAAGTTGCTGTTCTTGTGATTGATCTCCCTTATCTGACAATAACATCAGATCAAGTCGACGTTTCTTATCACGGAAAAAATGCAAGAGTCGCCCCTGTCGTTAGCTTTAGGCCTCGACCATTTTATATGTGTTAGTACGTGTTTCCCGGCTCTGTCTCGTATTGAATAAGAATCCCCCTTTTTCCTCACAACCATCCTTTTGAGAAGATTTTCGACTCGAGAGTATTTTAAGTGATTTTACCCTTACAAATATCCATGCTTTCTCCGGAAATCGAACCTGGGCTTAAGGATATGGCAGTCAGCTTCCCTATCACCATATCTATAGAAAAGTTGAAAGAGGTAATTTTTTTGATAAGCAACGTTGAATTGTGGGTGTATGATGGATCTTTATTGTGCATAAAAGATACCGACAGAAGAAATTACACACTAATAATTTGGTTGCAATGACTGCTAAGATAAAAGATAAAAATAATAAGATGAAAGAGAAGATAAAAATAAGATTATCATATCCTTACTCAAAGATCGCCTACCAAAAAAAAGTAATTTTACCCATCACCGCTTGTATAAATGTTTTTTTATCATAAAATAAAATTATCCAATCCAATGAAGATATGTTAAAACAATTCTTCGTTTATAAATATACAAGTAAAAGAAGATATTTATAATAAAAAAATATTGATTTCAATACTTTTTATCATATTATTTTAATTAGAAATAAGTTATCTCTATTATTTATAAAAATTCTAATAAATGAAATGTTATGCATAAACTATTTTGTCCTGCGATCAAAAGGAAAAGAGCTGAAGATCCGCTGCTTAAGTTAAAAATTAATGTAATCAGCTATATTAGAATAAGCTTTCGAGATTTATGGCTAATTAGCAGAAATTGTAAGTACTTTTCTGGGTCAAAGAAGTTAATTATGACTTTGAAATGCATAGTTTTCTTATACTACTTGCTTAGCAGTTCTTAAGTATGAATTATTTTGAACACATTCAGTGATCAGTAAAACGGATTCTGAATAATCTCTTCACGGCAAATAACCTGTAGTAAATTTATATAATTAAATTTTTAATATCACTTCAGATTCAAGTGAAATTTGGTGTTCTAATGAAATTACCCATCAAGTAGAACTTAAAGAGAAATAAGTTATTGTTTTTAATTAACTACAAAAATCGTATTAATTAATAAATAATATAGCACAAGTAAACACAAAGCCTTTGAATAGCAAAACCCAGCAGCACACTTGACATCTTGTGATTATGTTCGCTTAGAATCGGAGATGGACAGGCATATTTTTTCTTTTCCTTATTACATTTTTCGTAATAATAACGAAGCGTGATATCAGGTGAGGTTGCTATGAATAGTCAAACAAGTGGGCATATTTTTCGTTTTTAAAGAAAGCTGTATAATAAGCAAAGCAACTGATTATACGTGTCGTTTTCTACAGAGAGAGGTGTAAACATTGCAACATGCACCGTATGCTTAAAAGTATTACTCCTTATAAGTCTCGGAAACAATCAATTAACACGTACTTAATTACTTGAGTAGACAAATTTTTGAGCTTTGTGCCTTGCATAGTCAACAGTTTGCAAATTAAAAGTGTCACACAACCTGGGATGGCATGCCTTTCGAAAGCTCGGCGAAGATATAAAAATGGCGCAGAAGTTTGGATCCCAGATATGGGGAAAAGAGATTCAAGAAATTATGAGAAAGATGAGTTTTGAAGAAAACTGCTCGGAATTAATGTTTGAGCAATACACTGCGTTCAAAATATTTCAGGCACTCTACGATGCATTGAACACAGGGACACCAATAATTATCGAGATGCCTTTTGCAATGTTTGTGTTAATTTTGTTGCAAATCATAACTTAAGAAGAGTAACTTAAATAAATTAACTTTTATTAAACAACTAAATAATTTAACTAATAAATTTAAACCGCAAGAGAGTCCGAATTCCTAATTTCTATAGCACACGCACCTTACTCTTAGTATGATTATTATCCCGATAAATGCAGGCAATTAATGGCTTAAGTTTTCGTACTGCTTTTTAACTAATAATAGTTTTTTTACACTCACGAATTTATGGCACATAAAATTATTGTTCATTATAATCATGTAGTAATTTAATGATGCGTACGAAATAATGGCATTTGAAATAAACTGAAATGAAGGGAAAAGAGAAGCAAAGAGAAGATTATTTCATTCGACAGTTGATACATACTTCCTTTATAGAGTCAGATAGATGATTATTCCATTACCTTGCATAAAAGACTAGGGTAAGAAACAGCAAGGCACAAAATACCGCTGTATGATAGCCTGCTCTCTGGCTCCTAAATTGCACATTCTAGCTGTTTTAAAATCATAAAACATATTTCGTTAAAAAGAAACAGCTTCCTTTTCATTAAGCGTGGATTTAAAAAAGAAGCAAAAAATTTAATGCAATCGTTGTGACATAAATACTTAAATTTTCAGGAGTTTTGGATATTTATGAGGTATTATTTTCCATAAAAGTCACGCAAAAATGTTCTTGCATTTACAATGTATAAAAAATTTTTCTCGATGTAAATATTTTCCCAAGGCTTTTAACAAATTATTATTTAATTTTTCTGTGCGTTAACGGTTTTCCTTTCCAAAGTTACAAAAATTATATTTCTTTTAAGTTAGATTTTAAATTAATAGAAATCTAAAATCTAATCCCTTAAAATAATAAGTCCAAACAATTTTATTTAACACGGTACCCTATCGATTTGGATAAAATTCTAGTCTGCCAACAATGAAACATGAAGCCGCGCAGTAGACCTGACACATTCGAAAAGCTCTGTGAAGCAAGTACTAAAATTGCTTTTCGCCTACGCCCATAAAAAAGCTAAGTGTCCCCGAAATATCGCTTTCACTTGATCACAGAGTAGCTAAGGTGTTTTAGGAAAGGACTACAGCACTTGTTACCATGGTTACGAAAGCGAGCAGGGTTGGTACCTGTTGCTGGTTGATGACGTCATTACGAAAGTAATTCATTAATTTTATCCGGCTCGATTAAAGAAGTCTTTCCTCCAAAATAATAATAAAGAAAGATTATCTCGCAGCGAAACGTTACGTTAGATTCTATTTATAAACAATAGTTTTATTTGAGGAATAAAACGTAATTATGTCGTAAGCTTTTATTTGTAGCTTACTATACGCGCTTCGGAGAAGAATGAAACTTATTTACATCAAATTTTATCTCACTGAAGTTTTAAAAACATTAAAATAAAATAATTACCTTGCAGGATGTTAAGATAGGTCTTTCATAGGAAAATAACGCTTTGTGATAATTGTTTTATTTGTTGTTTGCGAATTGATTTGATACAACACGATTTATTCTTAACAACATTCGATTTGACGGTTATTTTTTTTTGACCAAAAATTTAATTGGCTGAATTTATAAAAAGGCTGAGTAAACAAATGAGGAAAAAATTTCAATTTTTTTTCAGAACTATGTTAGAGAAAATGGAGTTTCTAAAATAAATTAAAATTAGCTTTTTGGAGTTAAATAAGATACATTAGAGAAAAGCTAATTAACAAAATTGTATATATTGTTTATATCGAGATATTTATTTTATTTAAAAAAATATATTGAATCCCAATATTTGCAGAGTTTATATTGAGGTATTTAATTTTTTAAAAAGTAAACTATCTCAATATAAACTGTGCAGATATTGGAAAAATATATCAAAGTAAAGTAACTATTTAAATTATGTTCTCAAATTTTATCTAAATTTGATTTTAAAGAGGCTTCGTTATGATTAATAACTATGGAATAATTTAAATATTTCAACGGAAGAAACTTTGATGCTGCAGTAATTGTCCGCTATATAAGACATATTTATAAATTTCTTTTATTTAGAGCTATAGGAATAAGCAAAACTGTCTAAATAAAGATAATTATTCTCAAAACTAAAAATTATTGTAAGACTGAAAATTTATTAGGGATAAGCATAAGAACTGTCAATTTTAGTAAATTAGTACTATGCTGCTCTATATTAATTAACCTTCAAGCATTTTAGCTAAGCTTCAAGTTAGCATTTGAAGTTGATCCTTCATTCCCTATTCAGTCCTTTTCCACTTTTTTTTATTTGAAGGCAGTAATTTTCCAGTTAATTGATAATGTGCATTTTAAGGATTTCCATTAGCTCACTAGCTGAGTTCTGTACAGGCCAATCCGTATAAATTATTCAATTGCAGTTTTTATTTCAATGAATTATATGTTATTCTTTTTGATACTACCAAATTAAATCATCGTGACACTATCGCAAGGTTTCAAGTATCGAAATTTCAGTAGAAAAGAGGCTCACACTATGTCAAATTTCTTTCACTTACATGAGACTTTTTTCATTACGAAATCTAGGATAACACATCAAAAGATAAAAAAAAAAGCATTTCTATCTCTCTGTTGTGTGCATAAGAATACATTGCAGAACATTTGTTACTGATAAAGAGGAACTTCGCCTTTTGACTCCACACTCTTCTAGCTTCTTCAATGAAACTAATGCCAATACAACTTACGTATTTAGTGAAACTAAGGGTTGCGTATATTTGTCGAATTTGTCATCTGCTACGTAATGCGCAAAACAGTAAGAATAGTAGTTTCAAAGCTGCATTATATAGTATTGCTCTTTCCTTGCTAGGTGCCTTCGTGATATTTAGAAGCACATCGACTTGGCAATCGGAAGGTCCCCAGTTCGAACTAGGCCATAGCTGATTTTTTCTGTTTTCCGGTTTCTAAAAATTCTATAAATATATACAGTGGCGCTCGATTAAAATGCCATGGACGATTATTCGTCACCATCTGGGCTTAGCGACTAGGTTCCTCGCTTCCTGAGTCATTCTTTAAGTGGGGAAGAAAGTAAGGGATTTTTATCCTTCCTTACCGCGTTTCTTTGGGTTGCAATTGGAAGAAAGTCCAACTGACAATCGGGAGGTCCATAGTTCGAATTCCGCCGACACTGTTGAATTTTCTTGTTTCCTGTTCTGATAGATACCTAATTGCCCTACATTGTGAAAAATTAGCAGTATTTTTGGTACAGATGCGTATCTTATGAACAGAGCCATGCGTCCATCCGTTCACAGCTCCTGATTATAAACCATTGCAAGGAGACAGTAGTCGCTTTTATGTTATACAACAATAATTTATATAACTTAATGGGCAGTGAATTTGACCACGCTACTGTGAAATTGTGGCTGCCGTTTTTATATAACATAGTGAAATAGTTTCAGATTTTATATTGAAAATAATCATTTCTAAGTTATTATTGAAATTTAGCAATATTTTAAATAGAAATTCTGGAATTGCATTTTATGCAAACCGCTTTCTGACAGATAGATAACAATAACACAGCTACCTAAATAATTTGGAACTTTTAAACTGCGTAACTAATTTGGAAGGGACAAAATGTCCCCGTATCTCTTACAATATTATGTCAGATAAAGAAAATGAAGGCATTATACTCGACATAAGTTACATTTGAATGACAAATAAGAAAGACGCAAGTCGTGGTGACAAGATGACTCATTTATGTATTACAAGCAGGCTAAATTACGCAATATAAGAACTAATATAATCCGCGACAACCTGGAGTAATGCTGCTTTAATATTAAAAACTTTTCTGAAATTGAAACTCCACTCATTCGTACAAATAAATCGTATACCCAGTTAGTTTAAAACTACAATACAATATTGTCATAATAAACGGCAAATCGAATGCGTCAGAAAGAAGCAAAATATTATTTAGAGGATTTCAAAACAGACAAAAGAAGTATATGAAGCAATGTAAATTTAAATCAAATAATTACGGAATGCAGACGCTTCTGGAATACCTCAAAAGATTTGGATTACAAGACGCTTCATCGAGTGTTGTCATCATACAAAGCCAATACGAGAAAAATATTCAAATCTGAGTTTGGTAACATATAAGACGAGAGATACTGAATTTGACCACGCTCTAATGGAACTCATTAGTGAAAAACGAGACAGCGTGGTTATTATGTTTAATTATGAGTTTTTTGTGCATTTTTTGTGGGTATATGTTTTCTTGCTTTTAATATAATATTATTTGACGTACTCCGATTGTTTTAATTTAATTAGGGTACATGTGTTTGTGTTAAGGTCTCACGGTTGCCCTGAACCATGAGTCATAAAATTTTTACTTTATTTAATTTTTTGTATTAATCTTTTTACACAGACTTGGTTTTCCGGATTTATAATTTTTTTAAATAGGTTTTTTTTAAATATTAAATTTTTAATTGTTCGCAAAGATTTTAAAATTTAACTCGGAAATTTCTTTTAATTCTATAGCTTGCTTAATAGACAAATTGCTAGTACTCGTCATTTTTGCTAGATCGAACAGGCTCGATTATACGGTAATTAGGCTAGAATACTCTATCCAGGAGAATCAAGACTTTTTTTCAAAGAAACTGTAACGGTAGCATACTCGGCGCGGATTCGAGAGGTCCGTGGTTCGAGTTCCGGCGAGGGCATTGCTCATTTTTCACGTCTCCTGCTTCAAAATATCCTAATGTCTCTACAAAACTATAATTGCTTTACTGGTATTCTATACAATTGAGTTAAGATACAACAGCAGCTTTTCGCCTTCTATGACTGTGTTGACACTTAGTAAAATTTTTAGAAGTCTTGAGTAGCAGCTCTGTGTATGGTTTTTTTTTGCACTTTCTGTGATGCTGCTGTAAAAAAGACAGAAAAAGCTTAATGTAGAGCTAAAGATATAGTCCGAAGTTTTGTGGTATAACTCGAAGAATAACAAGCGTACTTTCATTTTGATCGCACAATTTTCTTCTCTATTTTGTGTTTTCCTTAATTTTTTGTTTGGTCTATTTTGTTTTGTTTTTTTCGTTTCTCGTTTTTATTTACCTTTTTTTCTTTTCATTTGTGTACTTATTCCATATGAAGATACTTTTTTAATGATGCTATTAAAATGGCAATCGGATCTTGGTTTCTATCCGATTGTAGTGTGTTGCTCTATTTTTTGTCAAATTATATCAAGATGCAGTTTCTCATACGACAACGTTTTCATAAGAGATAAGAATGACTTTCATGCATGTCACTTGTTGCAACATGAAACTGACAAAATCTTATCATTTTATCATGCAAACAGTATTTTTTTTTCTTTACTGAAGAAATGAGGTCCGGAGATTTTTCTATTTGAGGGCCTTTTTAACTTTAAAAGGCTACGTAAAAGGCACCACGAACAGAAATATGTATGATAAACAGCCATAAAATATACTAACAAATTTGGAAAATAAAAGCAATAAGAAATTCCAAATCGCATTAAAAGCCTGCTCGTAACTACTGAACATATTTTATATGTTTTGAGGATCAGAAGAATAAAATCATTGATTTTTCTCTCAAGAAGAGCAAGAGCATGGTACAAAAGAGATATACTTTCAGTATTATTACAACTAACGAATAAAAGGGCTAGGAAGGTAAAAATAAATAATTAAACAAACTCTGCGCAGCTATAATCCAATTTAAACACATACCATTGATAAGGAGAAAAGAAATAAATCACCAAACCAACTTGTATCTATGCAAATTTAAATTAATAAGTAAATGGTAATGATAATAAGTTAATGATCAGTTATACGTTGGAACATAATAACAGTCAAATGTTATAGCAAATAAAATCAACGACAGAGATTAACTGATTTATGCTATCTTCATCAAGAGAGCAGGAATAAAAAGCATTCAGCGTAGCCTGTCTGTGGTGATCAATGCAATGAATAACACGAAAAGAGTTGCTGAAATTAACTAACAATTAAATCTATTTAAGTTTTGTAAATGACAAAAAAATTATTTGTTTTGTTTTGTTTGCTTGTCTCTTACTCGGAATTTTATCAAAAATTAAGGGCTGGCTTAAACTGGATCGCAACCATATTTTATTTATCGATTTATTAATTTTTGCTAAAGTCTTTTTTATTCCTTTTCCTTAGTTTCTGTTTCGCTATAAAATGACAATATATTATTTTATCTTATTATGATTTACTCTCCATGGTAAAGAGTTAAATATTTAATTCATATATATGTATATGTGCAACCATAGGGCTATTCAAAAGCCGTTTAAAAAAATTTCGATTTACTGAGTTTTCGACATAAATTAATGCAATTTTTTCATAAATTTGTATCTTATGTGAAAATAAAAAATAAATGAATTATATTCTTTAATACAATTTTCGTTTTATTTAATAACTTATAATTCCTAGTTCACTTTGATCAAGAATATCTGTTGCATTAGTATTCTGCTAGTTTTAGCGTGTGATGTATTGTAAAATTCACAGTTGTTACCTATTTAGCATATCCTTATATTTTATTTGTACCTCACGTTACGCAAAAATGCTTTAATTTTAATTTAATTCTGTACGAAACGAATGAAGACAATATTAAAAGTGAATCATCTGCTTCGATTTTAAAAATGTTTGGTTGTACCATCAAACCGAAGTTTGTAATTTTAATATAAGTATTTTAGTAGTATATTGATAAAAATAAATTTGAAAATAATGACTAAACTATATGGCAGCAAAACAGTTTTTGGAACTAATAAAAGTATGGAAAACATTACTTCTAAAGTGAAATAGTTTCAGTCAGTTGGAATGCTGCTCTTTTCTCTGTATACAATTTTGTTCTACAGTCTTTCTTTTACAGTATATTTTAGAGATTTGTGTAAAATATTTGTTTCCTAATTATAGTCTAATATATCAAAAAAAATCTGAAGTATTATGTGAAGTTTAATAATGATGACATTTAACGCAGTTTTGGAAATTTTAAATGTCATCTGGCATCATCATTTAAATAGGTAGAAAAATGAACACCTAAACAAGAGCAGACAAGTAAAAACATTTCATTAAACATTCATCTTTAAATTAATTATTCATTCGAATTCTAAAAGCGATAAGAAATCTTGCAAACTGTTGGACCTTTATATTACCAAGCAAATCAATGACTAGAGATTCTAAACAACTGTGTAAATCTGTTGTTACAGAATAAGCAAAAAGTATCACAAAAGATAAACAAAGAGAACAAAATTCCGTCCGTGAAAGAAAAACACAGTTTTTCTGGATTAAAAATTTGTTACCACAAAAATATTCAACAAAGTAAAAAGAAATTGACTTCTCACTTGATTTGGAGCAAAAACCCTCTTAATTTTATGATTAATGTAGTCTCTTCCAATCCTAATTGAAGCGGATCAGCTCCACCTAACCAACGGGGGAGATATCGATCTCCACATAGTATCAGTTTTTAGTTACTTTGTTATCGAGCTTTAATATTTAGGACTTTTTGTTCCTTTACATGTATGTTCCCCCCTTTATGTTCGAAATGTGTGAGCCAACAGGCGAGCGCTACCTATGCAACGCAACAACCGCAGAGACTGAATGATTGCATCCGCAAATGGATTACACTGAGACGAAAACCAAATTTAATTTCGTCAGTAATGTATAGCCAAAATAGAGAGTCACTTACTTCTCTGTCGGGGTTAAGAGCATCTTCTTCTGAGTAACCTAGACTTCGCATGTGCTTGAGGTAGGTGGTGGTGATCGGGAGACTGTAGTCAATGTGTAAAGAGTCAGTCTCGTCCCAGGCGGTTGTGTCGAGCGAGCTGATGCTCTCGTCGAGCTGCTGGCCGTTGTCATGGTTACCCGTCGGTGTCTTCTGGTCCGCCCCGAGATGCATCCGCTTCTGGCAGTCAGTGCATGACATCAAGAAGTGGGTCACAGCCTCCCGAGGCAAGAAGGAGTACATCTCGGCTATCTGGGAGAAAAATTTAACAATGTTTCAAACATCGGACATAAGACTTTCTGTTACAATTTTCTTTAATAAATTAACGCGCCTCCTAAGATGAACAGATAATGCATCAAGTATCATTTTCAAGCTTAGTGACGGAAAATTGATGTGATAAAAGAAATGTAATTTAGGAATTAACATCAAATGCACGCTTGAAATTGGAAAACAATAATACTTTATGCTTTCAACATACCAAGGCATAAACAAACACAAAACATATATATTTTTTTGTAATTTAAGAGCAGTTGTTTAAAAAATAAAGAGCTATTCCATTATTAAAAAGCATTAAAAACGTAGCATTAAAAATTATTCTTTCGTGGGAAATTTGTCAAATATAAATTACGTATGCAATCCAGAGCTCCTGAAGCATGAGTTTAAAGAAATTGAATATTCAAAGAAATTCATATTGAAAGAAAAAAGGATAAGGATAAAAGAAATGCTTTATTTACCAGCATTTTCTCTAAAGCATTTCTATTTTCACATTACCAAATTTATGATTGATTTCATAAATATATTACTTAGTAGTTTAAATAATTTAAATTTATTATCAGATACCCATTATAGTGAAAGATAGTTCCGGTTTTACTGAAGATACCAACTGAGAAGTCCTCCAATAGCAGAAAAAATTCCACACTTTGTATACTAAGGTAAGATAAGGTAACCTTGAAATTCTGGAGGCAAAATTATCTGAAAGCACGCCATTACTGCTCTAAAACCTGTGTAGACATTAGGTTATTTTGTAGCAAGACACATGAAAAATTAGCAGCGCCTTCGCCGGGAATCGAACCACGGACCTCTGAAATACCGGCTCAGTGTGCTGACCACTACACCACGAAGGCACGCTAAGAATGTGGGAGATATACCTTATATACTCCCCTTTTTAAAGGGCGACTAGGGTTTTAGGGGACCTAGTCGCCAAATCCTGGGTGTGGAGAGTCATCATCCACAACCCTTTTAGTTCGGGCGCCACTGTAGAGACATTAGGTTTATTTCGAAGCAGGAGTCATGAAAAATATGCAAGGCCTTCGCCGGGAATCGAACCACGGACCTCTGAAATACCGGCTCAGTGTGCTGACCATTACACCACGAAGGCATGAGAAGAAAGCGGGAGATATACCTTATAAACCTTTTCTTGGTAAAACAGAAGAAACACCGATTTTTTCCCCTAAAAGAAGTAAAATAACTCAGAATTCTGAAGCAAAACCACTTCAGAATACACACTGAAATTAATACGATGATGAAAGTTACATTAAAACTGTAATGAAAATAAACATGTAAACATGTCTTTCAACAAAGAATAAGTTCTTAACTGACCAACTGTTAACTTCCCTTTCTATTTTATAGATTTATTACTTTCCTTGGTTAATTAATGTACAATGATGGTTTTCTTGTAGGTTATGTTAACCACCTTTCATCTGTCATTAAGGGTTGTAGATGGACACATATCTTTACAATGACATTATCGAAACTTATGAAGTATCGTCATATATTTCAGCCGTTAATACAGCAGCTCTCACGCACACGCTAAGGAGCCTTTACTGCATAGTTCCTTTTTTAGAGGCTATAGTAAGCATCTGTTTTGCCTAAAAAAACAGACTAGGGATAAATGAAAAGGAATCGGCGAAAGATGAGACCTGCAGTAAAATAATTTTTTGTTCATGGACTATTGGTAAACATTTTACATCTAGATTATTTTTCTCTTTTTTTGTTAGATACTGTTCAACACACTTTTTACTTCTGAATTCGTTAATAAAGTCATTTAAATCATCCTAATCAAAAGTAGTGCCGAAATATATAATTTAGTTATGAAAAAAAAACAGGAATTGACCCCTGAAAGTGTCTTTTATTGGAGGATTTAAATGAATAACACCGATTATTAATAATACCAACAAATAATTTTAAATGAATAGTACCAATCATCATATTTCGTGTGAAGGAAATTATGAAAAATGCTAATTACATTAATTACATATATAAGCCCTTACTGGAAAAGCATAGAAAAGTACTTTTATAACCACAAATTAAATGAGTGTTATTTTAAATAGTTGCAAAATACAAAAAACCTTTCGCACTTAATGGAAAAGATTTTGATAATTAATTTTGATGATTAATTTTTACATTTTTATTATTTTGATAATTAATTTTTTATTTTATTTTATTTTTTATTTTAAAGGGCGTATTTCTTACGGCGATTTGCTTCTATCGGATAGTCGGTTCATTGTTCTTGGATGCCATTTCCTTAAGGCTTGTTTTAACAAACCGAAAGCGGAAATGACCATAGGAGAAGCGCCAGGTTCTCTTTACAAACGTTTCTAATTAAACAGGGTGAGAATCTCGTTTTCAAAAATTAATTCTAAAATATTCGTCCGAATTAATTAGCTTTACTTGACACTTATTTTGAGTTTTAATTTACTGTTGAAACAGAATTCTGAAACTATCACGAATCCCGCTGGGACCTTTTTTATTTATCGAAGAAGCCATTTTATGCCGTCATTGTCAGTTGAACAACAGAAAATTTATCTTTTTTATTACAATTAGTTAAATATACCGATGCCTGATCGAAAGTTACCACAGGCTTCCATTTATCAGCAGATAGGTGTTTTCATATAATTTTTCAGAGTTTCTTTTCCTTCCTGCAGTAAGCTTTGGCAAAAAGCTAATGAACTTAAGGCTTAAATATCATTTCTAACTTCAAATCTTTATGAATGATTTTACTTATAGCTCTAGAAAACATTACCACTTCCCTTACAATGAATCTTTGAGTGGGTGGACTTTCTTTTAGTGTCAGAAACTTCACGTTCTTTACCTGCGCTCGAACAGTCTTCGGATGCGGTTTTGTGGCCCCGTTTTCAATTTTTCTTCCAGCTAGACAGTTTTCCTCTTTCAAAATTAATATATTAAAAATACCTTTTCTTTGAAATACTATAACCTCGATTTTTATATCGCTTTACAATCTGTTGATATTAATATTTTTCCTTGGAAAGTGCATTCACGCAGCCTTCAAGCCTTCTATCAGTTTAGGGGCCATTCTCAAAATAAATCTCTTATTCTGCGTTACAATAAAAAAGAGTAGCAGATAGATATTAAAAATGTCAGTTCTCTATCTCAAAATGCTAACAAGAAAATGCGGATAGAAAATCGTTTCCATGAAGTGCGAACGGGCTTTTGTAATTTTAGCTTCGGAAGAAGAAATAGTAATCTTATGTCGCCCTTTAAAATTCCATAGACATATATTTTACTGTTTGGATTCTATAATGAAACTGAATCACAGAAAATTATTTCAATAATTTGGAAATAATTACAATAAGTAAAAAATTAGCTCCTTGCATTATTTAATTTCAAAATTTATATTTCATGAAGACCAGGAGAAACTTGAAAGATCATAGGAAAAGGACACAAGTGTTACTGTTTTTATATGCTTATATATATGGGGAAGTAATATCTGTAAATTTTTAAAATCAAATAATTTTTGTCAGATAGAAAGCTATAGGACTTCCCAACAATATTTGACACGAAATTTTCAAGGGTGATCAAATATGTGAGTAAAAGAACAGGTGCAAAGTTTAGCATTTCGCAGTTTCTAGCAAACCCTAGATTTGGGTGCATAAAGGAGTTCATTTGTCCGCAATATTTGCAGCTGTAGATTAGAAAACTTAAGATAGCTGCGAAGTTTGTGATATTCAATATCAGCAGAGATAATGTACCTCATCATATAGTTGCAAATATCATGTGCAGTCATAAGAGGCCATGTTCCTCATCATCAAGTTGCACATATTGTACATATGTGTCGTTCTGCAGCATGATAATGTGATTGGAGAAAATATACTACGAGCAATAGTAATGAATCTGCAACGAATAGGTAATGACTTCATTAAATTCCCAGCTAGAGCGTAAAGTGTATCATACACAGTAAAGTTTATGACCGGACTGGACGAGACATTTGAGGTTGTGAAGAAAATACGTGCTATGTTTAAAAATGGAATATCTGCTTCTTCAGCCCCCTTCTTTGAATGTCAACAGTGAATTGTGAGCCCTATGTTACTCTCTTCCTGGAATTTTAATGTTGGCTGATTAGTACTACTTTGTTTTTCACTGTATCATCTGACTCAAGAACCGCGACAGTTTCCCTCTCTTTGTTTAGGATCATCTTGTATTTTCGGGTGACATTTGCTAAGGTCTTTTGTTGCTATAATAGTGTAAACATTTTACATAAACTTAGAGTTATTATTCGCTTCTTTAGGTTGCGACAATGTTAATCAGTTTTGCTTATTTAAGTAATTCATCAGTCAGTTTTTACACTCTTTTGTGAGAAAACATTTTTTTCAACGGGTGAGTTATAGCGAACCAAATTTTGGATCCCTTGACGTTCAACATAACAAGATTTGATTGTTATTTACTTAGAATTACAAAATAACTATATATCTGTGTGAATCTCGAAATAAAATAAGTAAATAAACAAGTAAGTAGTTATTTGCTAATATGGCTTCGTTTAGATTTAAAAAAGTGTGGACACAGTTAAATCTTATTCAGTCCTATTTTACTTATACTATTGCATCTAACAGAGCAAAATGTTCTGCCTCAGTTCCATAGTTATAATACTCACTGCTTTGTATGTTCTCTTCTGACCAGCATGCTTTCCGCCTCGCCCGTCCATTTCAACATGCACGTCATAGATAATGTCATAGAAATTCTCCACCACGGCCACTTTCTTGTATACCATACTCTCTCCACCTTCATCGCTACTATTCTAAAAAATAAAGTAAAAATAAAAATATATATATATGCGGTAAATCAAGAAAATAACACATTTTAATTAAAATTCTTACGTTTGATAATTTAGGGCTTTGCAATGTACGAGGAGTATATTCAAAATCAAGTAGCATTTAAGTCTTAAGTTATGCCAAATAATCTGAGCAAGCACACTTATTCAGTTAATTACTCCATTGATTAACAAACTGAGAAGATTCAATAAATTTTCTTCCCCACCCACATCAAAGATACTGTTATCATAAATTTCCGCACTTTATTTTTAAGAAATTTTTTAAATACTACTTGCTGTCTCATAAAAATTGTAAGTTCTGCATTTAAAAAAATGGAGCCTATTACGATGGTCTTCAAACTGTGTTAAATAGTGTGTTACAATGTTAAATAACATTGTAACACAATATACACAGTAAGTAAAGTTATCGAAACATTGTAACACAGTAAGTAAAGTTATCGAAAAGTATAACACAAAGAATAGTATTGTAAAAAACAGTTATTGTAACACAGTAAGTCAAGTTATCGAAAAGTATAACACAAAGAACAGTATTGTAAAGAACAGTTATTGTAGCACAGTAAGTAAAGTTATCGAAAAGTAAAAAATAAATAAATGAAAAAGCAGTCAATAATTTAAAATCTTACAATAGATCATCAATGCTATGGACTAGGAGTGTTTTATTATTAATGGGGAAGGGATAGCCCTGAAACACCTGTTGTCGTTAAATCGCCATTGTCCATTAAATTAAATGATATGAAAAAAGATGGCCTCAATCTCGATTATTTCTTTGCACTTAAAATTTAAGTACTAAGATCATTTTGAATATATAGCACGGTAGCGCAATGCCTCTTGTACAGCGGAATAGCTGGAAGATTTCATTTTTGTTTATATACTGATTACAATAGAAATTCATTTAGGTATACTAATTGGAACGTAACCACTTTAGCAGATACTTTCTCAATATGACAGATGGTAATTATTTTCGGTAATTAAGGATGGAAATTATACTTAATAAAGAAATATAAATATCGAATTTGTAATTCATATGATTCCATTTAGATTTACGAAGAATCTGAATACAGTTAAATCTTAGGCATTCGCATTTCAGAAGGTGAAGTACCTAGAATCAGTTCCATCATTATAATACTCATTTCGTTTGTCCTCATTTGACGAGTTTCAGAATTTGTTCAAGTTCAGGATAGTTATAAAGTCAAGTAAAAGTGTGCAGTAATGTAACAGATTTACGTTCTATATATTACGATTTTGTATTTATATACTTGTATTATTTAAAAAAAATCAGTGATTTATGTTTACTTTCGTTTCACGTTTTGGCCGTCAATTGCAACACAATATCCATTTTGTCTTAATTTGCTAAGTCAAGCTAGTTTTTATAAAGCTTATAAAGCAGTTTTTATACGCATGATTATCGACAATAATGCTATTTTTAAACATATTTTGTCCAAAAAAGTCTTCCAAATTTCTCTTCTGAGTTTTTGCAGCTAGAAATAGTATCAGCCAGTACTTTAGTTTTCTAATAGCAGCCAGTACTTTAGTTTTCTAATAGCAGCCAGTACTTTAGTTTTTTAATAGCTAAATCAGTGTACCATTTCGGAAAACTGTATAAGGAAAATCGATGAGGCTATTTTGAAAGCGTAAGTACTTAACAATTTCATAAGAATACTAAATAAAAAAATGAATAGAAAGGAAAAGATAAAACATCATAACATCCTATAATCAAACATTAGCTTTCAGACAAAGAAAAATCTACCCCTGGGATGCCATGAATATGAGTAGCTAGTCTCAGACTAATTGCCTCATGCAATACCAAAAATTGAAGTGTGGTATACAACTAACTGATTTATTAATTTGTTGGATACTTATTATCTGATTTCATAGCTTAGCAACTTTCTATTACTTTTACAATGCACAAAATTTTAATTAACATCTTTGAAAGTAAATTCCTGAACAGAGTTTTGCTTTACACTTGTTTTACAATTCAATAATTTTTCGCATAGTATACATTATATGGAGATCACTTGTTTTCATTATAAAATAAACACATTGTACACGTAAAGGTGAAGACCGTGCTATGCATTTCCTTTCCACGAAGAATAGAACACCATTCGTTTTCATATGTAGCATTGACCTTAATGATGCTACGGAGAAAAACAGGTGATATTCATGACATTACACAGAATGGAATAACCATGTGAAACAAAGCGGTTTGTAGCAATGGTTTATCTCCAGTTGAATGACACGATTGTTTGACGGTGTGCTAAAAAAAGCTTTTTCAACTTGAAAACTAAGCTTGTAAGTAAGTGAACAATATCACCTGTTTTTCTACCATAAAAAAGGTAACAAGACGATCAACATATAAAGCAGGTGTATGGCGTCATATATGGAGAAAATTGTATTTCACGAAAACTTTCGATAAACAATACTCATGCTCCCCTAAAGTTATCGAACAATTGTTAGACAATGCAGGATCTTGCTAGTCAAACGTAATCTTGATAAAATAATCTTGTAAGATAGCCAAAAAGTACGTGGACAACAAATCAGATATAGCATCCCCTCTGTTTATATTTTAGTGTGATGGAAAACGTGAAGGTTTGTAGTGAAATATTGTAGTATCTTTGGGCTCTTTCAGGTTTTTTACATTTTGGTGCAAAGAAAACCACATTATTAAGAAGATATTGAACAGTACCCACTACACATTAAGATATGGGCAGCTTCTTCGGCCAGTGATCACAGTGGTCCATATTTTGTTTGAAACAAATGTCGACTACAATACGTATCTCTTCGTACTTCAAGACTGGTTCATTCCGCAGTTGACGGACTATTTCAGCAATAATGTCTTGAGAAGACGGACTATTTCAGCAATATTACAACAGGAGGGAGCGTTAGCTCATTAAGCCATCAACGTTTGAATTAATGCACTTCCGTGGATGCTCGGTTGGAAGAGGTTCTGACATGGCATGGCCTCTTTGCAGTGCTGACTTAACAACATGTCACAATTCCTTTTGGGACATATTGATTTCACAGCTGCCCTTGCGCAGAGTTGGCGCTACTCCTGGAAATAAGCTTCTGCAAGAACAATCACAAACGACGTAGAGGATATCCAGAAGAATTTGGACGCTATTGAAATTCTGTACTGGAAATGAAAGAATTCATACAAGCATTATATAGCTCATTCATGATTGTTGCCCAGGGACTTTGTATCTTTTCTTTACACCTGACTTCACGAATATGCATGCTTCATGATCATGGAGTATACTTATTAAGCACATCTGAATTCGGCTAGAAACAAATCACTGCTGCATATCGCACTATAATACATGGTTCTTCCTTGCTGATTGAAGTCATAAATTTGTTTCTTCCCCCATAACATTCAGTAAAATCAAGGCTACATCCGAAAAAGATACTCATTTTAAGATGTAGATATAAATGAAATTGTCGTCATCTTTATTTACCTCTAAAAACGGTAATAAACAAATTAAAGATAATAATGATATTTTCTCCGTTATTTGTAATAATTTAGTTAATTGAAAAAGTTTACTCTTTTAGCTATAATATCAATATACTTACATATATAAGCATCACTGAAATAAACAAAAACACTTTGCGACATAAAAAGAGTATGAAAAACCTAAAACCTCATAAATGTGCACTTATAGATGCAATTAATAATTGTACATATTTGAAGAAAAATATTTTTAATGAACAGAAAAAACAAATCATTGTTGCTTCTCAATGGAGATAAAGATGTTAAAGATAAGTGTTTTACTATTACAGTGAGATACATTATTGTTTCTATCATGTTCATGTTTTCCACAAAGGACAGATGACGATTTCAGCCTTTTTTTTGAATTTAAAACATCATTCTCCGTACATATGAATATATATATATATATATTTACATATACGTAAATACATAAATACATACATGCATGTATATATATTATGATTCGGTGTTATGACTTGCTGATTCACACCTGCAGAAACAGAATGACAGAGCTGTGTAGATATCTTAAGGATTAGAAGAATAGTAGCCTTGTAACAGTTTGGAGAGAGATGTGACCGAAGATTCTATTATAATTTTTATTTCGTGTTAAAGCAATCCTGAGACAGCTGGGTGCAATATGCACAACATACTAATTAAAATCAAGAAAATATTTTTTGTTCATGACATTTTGAGGAACTTCGAAATTTCAAAGCTAAACCCGTAACGCTCGGAGTGTTATAAGCTCAATACATAAGACAATTAATAATTCTTTGTTTCAGTGAAAGCAAGTGGCAGCAGCATGCATGCAGAGCTAAAGCATAGTGAGTTAAAAAAGTAAGAGACTGCGCAATAATGGTATTTAAGTAAACATTTTCTTCAGTCAGTTTGGCTGAGAACTATAGATAATGTGGAAGGTTAAGATAACATAATGCGGAATTAGTTTTCGGATATGATGCAGTTTCGAAAAAGCTACTACTATTTTTTGAATAGAGAAGGGGTATCCCCAAACTAAAAGAGGAATTAAGGGGCTTCATTTAAAGTATAATTTATAATTGCATGCTTTTTATCTTACACATCCCCCCCCTTCAAGATGAAAAAAGCTTTGAGATAGAGAAGCCTCTTTGAACAAAAGTTTCAGGGAAAAAAACATTAGAGCGGTAGCAAAAGGGAGAAAACTTTTGTACAATCATTTCAATGGGAAAGCCAAAGAATTTCTTCAAGATGTAAGTTAGAAATATCAGAACAATACATGACATAATCTGTGAATTAAATTTAGAGTCCAATTCGTATGCCTCCAAAGTTTGTAAAATTCTTGAGGTGGCTTGAAGGTCATACAATAAGTTTTAAAGTCTTGTGAAATTCTTCCGTAAAAAGTATTTAATCAATATAAAATCAAGCTATTCCTGTGAGACATCCTTGAAATTCTGTTAAGGTTAATATTTATTTACACATTATTAAACAAAATCGCATGTTCTTATTATAAAGAAATGTAATAATTAGTAAACAGAAGTTAAGAAAACACAATGCGATATAATAATAAAGTTTGATTAAAATGGGCAGGTTCTCGCAAAGCGAATCAGCGTTACTACTTGCTGATGGCTGTGGCATGTTTAAATACAGCTGGACCTAAAAACCCCATTTGATACAAGATAACTGGGTTTGGTATTGTATGAAAAAAAGCAATCACAGTTTTTGTTTACTATTTATGGCAATAAAGTCTTTTGCATTGCATACTTGAAATATAAAAAAATACTTAAATGTGCAAAAATTAAAATTCAAGTGAAGACGAATAACTTGCATGCTCAAGTTATGTCTTAAAATAAAAAGAACCCAGACTGAAAGAAAAAATCAAATTTGAATGTAAATTGTCATAATTAAATTTAGAAACATCGTAAGGATATTTGTTTAGGGAAGGACTTTTAAAATATAAGAAACTTGGATACATCTATATACTATTGTAGATATTCACGACAAATTTCAAAAGTTTATAATACAACTAATTTTCTATCCATTTAACATCATTTTGAAGTAATTTTACTGAAGTTATGATATTTATTATTATTAATACATTTATTTTTGTATAAAACTGGAAGACCCTATAGCTTTCTATAAATACTAACGTATCCATCGTATAGGAAATCCATAGGAGATCGTATAGGAAACTGGTATTCTGCACCAGTGGCGAAAGGGTGCTAGACAGTTACTTCTAAAAGGCCTCCGTTCCTTGTTTAAAGACATCTGAGAATTTTGAACTGCGCTGAAGCATTCTACTACATAAAAAAATAAACACTGTATTATACGAAAACTAAAAAAATTATTTTATAAAAAAATTGCATTTTTTATAAAGTAGGAGCTTTAAAGTTTTCTATTAATACATTCTATAATACACTCACGTTTGTGAAAATTGCAACACCAAGAAGGAATCGTCATAATTGAATGCAATTTAATACACAGTTGAGTGGTAGTGGTACAAATAAATGATTAAATGTTCAAAGCAAACAAACAAGAACAAGAGATCAGAATCAGTATTTTGTGTGGCCACCACGCGCCGCAATAAGTGCTGCTACACGACGTGGCATGGAGTCAAACAAAGTTTGAATGTCTGACTGAGGAAGAGCATTCCATATCGTTTGTACGCGTACCCAAAGTTCGTCTGCAGACGCAACAGGACGAGGATCACGAGCAAGACGCCGACCAATGACATCCCACACATGTTCAATTGGCGACATATCCGGGGAACACGCAGGCCAAGGAAGAAGCTGTACCTGCTGCGCTGCAAAGAAGGATTTAACAATCCGAGCAGTATGAGGGCGGGCATTGTCCTGTTGAAATACAGCGCCTGGCAAGCTTTGAAGGAAGGGAACAGCTTCGGGCTGTAGAACTTCACGGATATACCGGTTGCTGTTCAGATTGCCCACAATTCGTAGCAATTGAGATCGTCTATGATATGCTATGGCGCCCCAGACCATAACTCCGGGTGTTCGTCCACTGTGGCGTTCGATAATGCACTCCGGAAGGTGGCGTTCACCGGCATAGCGTCTGACACGAATGCGGCCATCATGGTACCACAAATTAAAGCGGGATTCGTCAGAAAACACGACATGCTGCCAATCAGCACGCCAGTCTCTATGCTGATTGGCCCATTGTAGCCGCAGGCGGCGATGGTCGTGCGTTAGGGGGATCCTGTATAAAGGAGTCCGTGCGCGCAGTCCACACTGCAGCAGACGTCTACGAATTGATGAAGCACACAATGAAACACCTGTAGCTATTGACCACAGTGCTGCCAATTGTCTAGAGGAAGCTGTACGGTCCGTCCGCGCCATGCGGACCAGGTGTCTATCATCGCGAGCTGACGTCACATTTCGGGGTCCACTCCCGGATTTCCGAGTTGTCCGACACTCGTCCGTCCACTGCTTCCAAACGCGCATCACTGTGCTGCTGTTACGCTGCACACGAGAGGCTACTGCACGATACGACAATCCAGCTTCACGAAGGCCGATGATTCTCCCTCGTTCAAACTCTGTAAGTTGTTCAAATCTCGCTCTCTTTCGTCGACGAGGCATAAGTACAGATTGAGTTAACGTTTACCACTAGCAGATAACCACCGATAACCATACACGCCTCGCTACAGCCGTCTATTTATTCGGATCCATCAGCCGTTCAGAGGGCGCTGCTCAGCATACGCATGCGCTACGGATTTGCAATTCTAATCATTTGCATATCATGCGCTACTTTGCATTTCCTGAAAATTTCAGCTCACTCGCGTAAGTCCTTCATGGTGTTGCAATTTTCACAAATGTGAGTGTAACATAGAGTTATTCATTAATTGTAATAGTCATTTACCATATTTTCTTATTACTTATCTATATTAATTTCCGTTCTTAATTACATTACTCAAAATAGCTTTATTGTAATTATTCAATAACTAAAACTATGAATATCATAAAATTAATTATAGTCGTTGCAACGGTACAATATCATGTTACTTTCACATTATATTTAAAACCCAATTTTATATCGCTATCTATATAAAGGTTAAAATTATTTCCTGCATTTTCAGATTGACTTCGTAGAGTCATTAGGTTTTTTTTAATGCAGAAGACGTGAAAAGCCCTCGCCAGGAGTGGAACCCTGGATCTCTCGAATGCGCGTTGACTATGCTTCCAATTACACCACGAAGGGATGTGGAAAGGAGGGAGAAAATACCTTATAACCTCATTCTCGAAATAAAATTCTTAAAATTCTAATTTTCAAACCAATCTTGTTCACAAAATAATTCAAAAATTTTTGCTATTAATTCCAAAATTTTAATAATAATACAAAAATAAAGGAATCATATTAAGATTTAATAACCTTCTCCAAATAAGATAAATTAAGATAAGATCTTAAAATTTGCTACTTATTTTATTCACCTTAATATCTAAAAGAAAATTACTAATACTATAAAATTTCAATCAGTTGTACGATTTTCATAATAGAGTGATATAATTTTTAATATCCAATATAGTGATAAAATATCATTAATTTATAATGCAAATGCGATTACGAAAAGCAGTCACACTTAAAAACAATTTTCAGTCTTAACCGCTAGAGAAAAATGACTTAACTTATTCGCTGAAGCCGAGGCTAATATATGTCAACACGCAGATCGATGACCTCCACATCACTTATCTCTTGAATCACTGGTTAAAATCACTTTACTATAACACTATGCCGTCTCCAAAAATACTTATTAAACCATTTTTGATGTATCGATAACATTTTTTTTTCTCTTACATTACTTCGAATTTATCACACAAGCGACGATTTAAAAAGCTGTTTGAAACATTAGGCAGGCAGTATGTTAAAAATAAATTTCAGAAGATATTTCCATTGCTTAAACGGTGATGGATGGTTGAATCCATTGGAGATACCAAATATTCACCCTACCTACTAAATTATAACTAATACCTACTAAATTATTATAAATTATAATTATCGATTGTATAGTTGACTTGTTGATTCCCAACTGCGCACATAAAATGGCACAGCCGTGTAGATATCGTTAGGATTAGAAGATGGTGGAGTTGAAACAATTTGCAGGGAGACGTGGCCGAAGATTCGAATACAATGTTTATTTCACACACACACATGCACGCATGCACGCACACGCACACGCACACACACACGCGCGCACACACGCACACGCACGCGCACGCACGCACGCGCACGCACACACACGCGCACACACACACACGCACACACACACACGCACAGACGTGATGTTAAAGAATCTGAGACGATAATCTGATTAACATATCAGGATGGGTGCAATATGCACTCCCCACAGTTTTATAAGCTTAGCACATTTTAAGACAACAGGTAATTCCTCCTTTCAAAGAAAGCAACATGTTATAAGAGCGAAAGCAATGCGAGTTAAAATAAAAAAAGGAAAAATACTGCGCAGCAATGGCATTTATAGTAAACATTTTCTTCAGTCCGTTTGGCTGAAGATACACAGTGCAGAAGGTTAAGATGACATAATGCGGAATGAGTTTTCATAGATGATGCAGTTTCGCAAAGGTACGCAAAGATTCTACTTTTAGAATTGAGAGGGGGGAAATATCAAAACTACAAATAGGAATTAAGGGGTTATTGTTAATTTAAAGTTTAATTTATAGTTATATATTTTTATCCTACACACACACACATGTATCTATATATACAAGGTCTGTCCCGAAAGCAATGCGCCCATTTTTTAAAGAAATTTATTGAACCGATTCGTACATGCACTCAATATTCTTCGAAGTACATCCCTCCTGCTTTAAGACACTTGTTCCAACGCGATTTCCATGACTTATATGCGTCCTGGAAATCCGTCAGAGGTATGTCCTTAGTAACCTCGTCGTAGCCGCCTTGAGGTTCTCCAGGGTCCCCAAATGCTGTTCTTTGAGGGATTTTTTAAACTTCGGGAACGAAACCTGCTCAAGAGTTTTTTCCATCTTGGTTTCGACCGAGCACCCACACAAGGGTGCACTGAAACAGGCACTGTGACTCTCCAGGAGCTCGGAGTCGACTGGCGCTAGTCGCGTTGTGTTCCCAAGACTACACCCACATTTCGTGTAAGCGGCAACGCTGTGCGACGGATAGTCGCGGCAGAAGAAAATGGGGAGCATTACTTTCGAGACAGACCTTGCATATATGTATATATATTCTTTTTTTAAATGCTTTTTTAAAATTCTGAAAAATACCTTTTCGATGATGATTTTAAATTGAATTTCTGTTCTTTGGAGATGTATATGGAAAGTTTTCTTATTATAATTTATTGTGAATTATTGATTTATATATATGGTGTGTGTCTGTATGCGTTTACTATATGTATAGAGAGAGAGAGAGAGAGAAGGCTTATGACAAAGGATTTAAGGTTTTATGACACAAGAAGAGATTTACACTTTACTTTTATAAAGTTTACTAACTGCTTTTCTAACATTTCAAAAAAGTCTGACGTACTACTATTAATAATCAAATAAAACGTATTAAGAATATTTGTACTGAATTAGAGCAGCAATGAAAAGAAATCTGTATGCTTACAGACACCTTAAAAATAATGAAATTCCTTTAACTTTCACAAATTTACTTTAAAAAACGAGAGCTGGAATACTCTACGACTTATGAGGTTTTATCTAACAAAATGAAGGCCATTCTTAAAACTTCTTTGACTAAAAAATAGGCAATGTTTCATTTCCTGAGTCGCTATTGTCTGACGATTAGCGTAAAGATTTTTTTTCTGTATAACATTTGCTACTTAATTTCATCTTTCATTACTTTACGTAATAAAGTTTTTAAAGTTACGTTTTTTTTAAATTCCATTTTCCCCAATATTAAATAAAATTTACAAATTATATATAT
>KK120342.1:355833-368731 GCA_000611955.2 Stegodyphus mimosarum
ATATATATATGTATTTATATGAATGAAATTTGAAAGTAATAAGCTCGGAAAAATTAGTAATTGAACAACACTTTGAGAACAGCAGTAACTCAGCAGTGAATAGGAAAATAACTAAAACTATAAAATTCTAATTTAATTTTAATTCATATTGCAGTGAAACAGCAACAGTAAAAGAAATAATAAATAAGAGTCAGAGCCGGGACAAGGGTGAGGCACTTGCCTCAGGTGAACAACTAGAAAGGACTACGAATTGGGCTATCAAACGCTAGAAACTCATCTTAAAAAAGGTATCACCAGCTTTGAGACACATTAAGAATAACAGTCTCAAAACACATTTAAACTAATAAAACTCTGTTAATTTTAGTGTTAATAACTTAATAGTATTACATTTTTTATATTTCTTTTATTCTCAGTGCTATATAGTACTCTCTGATTTCCATTAAATCACAGAGATCTTCTCGGTAAAAATGGTTTGTTTCGAATTATGTTCGACAGAAATTAGTGTCAGCGTAATAAGAAGCAAAACTACTGAAATATGAATGAACTGATTTAATTTATTACCTTTCCACAATCTAGCTTCTTGAATACGAATTTGTTGTCGCATAATTTTCACTCATTCGAAAAAAGAAGTTAAGAAAGTTTTTTTTTAAATTTTAAGTAATTCAGCTAAACTACCAGAAGCATTAACGACAGTAATTTATTCTTAGAAGTCCTGCGGTTTCACAGTAGGGTACATACAGGTTTCAAACTTTATCGTTGGAATTAATGTTTGGCGTTGATTTACATTTATGGTTATGAAGCTTGCCCAGGAAGCGCTTTACCTACGGCAATATTTCTTTTGCACTGTCTCCCCTTAACCTGCATTGTGTTTTAACTGTAGCAAAGAATATGTACTGTTAAGAAGGAAAACTTCGCAGAAGCAGAAGTGGCTCCCTTCCAACGAAAAGGGAAACAACTGCGCATGCGTGAAATATCTGTCGCCAAAAAGCGCCAAAGCTCGAAGCTGAATGTCGAAGTTGGTTTGGACAGGTTCGAGTGTTACGTTTAGCAAGAGTTTAAACAAAGAATAAGTTCTTTGGTTTCAAGTAGCGATATGGACAATGGAAGTTCAACAGCCAGTGAAAGTGAAACTTCACCTAATATTTCATCATTTCCGAGTTTAAATTGTCGCGACAAGTCAAAGAACGATTCATCTTAACCCGTGTTCCTCAATTTCCTATACACGTCTCGGAGGGGGAAAATGTCGGCTAGGTACTAAAGTACCGGCACATCACAGAGGGGAAATTCTCGCCAACAGATTCCGTCGCCAAATCCCTTGGCGAATGTTCCCTTTTCTTTGTAGCGGCGTTGCAGACAAAGTGGTTTACATTACGTCTATGGAGCCTTTTCTTCTTTACATAGAGGTTCTTTGACTGTAGTTTCCACTATAATAAACTCCATTTTAGTTTAGAATGGATCAGTTTCGCTATATTCTGCCAAGCATTCCAGAAGTTTGTGGACTGAATTTTGAAAGACGTGACATTTGTTTCAGCAGATATAACGCACAAACATTTACTGGTATGGTATCAAGAGGGTAAACAAGATTGTCTGAAATAAAATATACATCATTATTACTACCGTCTTGCTCTATATTTCGTATAAAGCTGTCTGTTCCTTTTTTTTCACTACAAAGTTTGCTTTTACGTGAGATGTGCAGTTCGAATTTTTGGCCTGTTAGATTTAAATTTTGTCAGAGCTATAGAGTTTATTTCATCTACTGTCATTCACGGAATAGCCTCAATGAGTGCTAGACCCTTAAGAAAATACATACCTTAGTTTAATTTTCTGTCCAGAATGGATTGTAAAGAGAGAACGTTAGACACGTTGTATATATACTCTACTGTTCTTTCTAGAATGTTTGAAGGTCAAGAAAAGGATTAATATCTCGAATTTTGCTACGAAAGAAATAACACATACCGTTCCGTCCAATATAAGATAACTAATAATATTAGAGATCGCAAAACACTGGTCTTCGCCAACAGCAGAAAGCTCCCTTTAAAGAAAGCATCCCTAATATCGTAAGTATTGGTAGCAATAAATATGTAAGGTTTTAGTTAAACTAACAAAGTTTTATTTTAATTTATTCTTTTCTATCTGTTCTCATTTTCAACTTCCCGTTAGAAAAAGCGCGCGTTTTCAGCTTTATGCTAATTTGAAGTGGAGCCAAGTTCTATTTAAACCGGAGGTAGAAAACTCTCAGGGTGAGAGAGCTTTTAGTCTCAGACCACGGTCACTCTATTCGACGTTCTCCTGACTAGCTAGCATTTAAATTCTAAGCCGTAGCGCTTTTACGTGATTGCTTATTGAAGTAATTCCAAGTGCGTCAGTGTTAGTTAAATCTTGCTACGCACCACTTAGTTTAGAGGCCAACCTCGCGTTATAGCTCTGTGAGCAACGACTATTTAATTTCTAATTAGTTTTAGTTAAAATTTATTTGATTGTTCATTTTTAGACCCAAGTGCGGTCTCTACTTTCTGTATCTCTCCCGAGTCGGGAAGTGGTTGTGCATAATTGTGATTTAATAAAAGAGGATTTTAAATTCCTTTAAAGTGCAGTTCTTCTACCACTTAATCACAATATTCTACCACAGAACATAGCTGCATTCAGCTCCCTGTTCCAGATCAGGACTTTAAGCTGTCACAAAGATGGTTTCAAAGAATATGCACCGAACACTCAGTCCTGACAAATACTTCTCTAAAAAGTAATTGTAGTAAAAATTAAAATAATAATTTTTTTATTAACCTTTTTTTTCAAAACGAAATTTAAAAATTAGTTATAAAATAATCAGTAGTATCCGGTAACAACTAAGCATCTTAGGACATAATTGTAATCAAGACTGGCCGAGTGGATAAGGCCGATAAACATTGACAGATCAAACCCGGTTCCAATTCGGGCAAGTATGTTTATGAATGGACATGAATGCTTCCTTTTTGACCAATTTTTGAACCAATTTTTACTTAGAAAGTCCTTCACGAAGACATCCCCTCTATTAGGCAAATAACCCTCGTATGCTTTGCCATACTAAATGAAATAAACAAACATAATAAAATCATTTTCTCTTTCCTTACGGGAAAATACTCTTAAGATATGTGAAAATTTAGCTTTAAGAAGAACATACCAACAGAACTTGAATAGAATTGAAAAAGAAAGGTTAATAAATTATACCGTTAATAATCAATTGAAAAAACAACTAATTCTATTAAAAATAATTTTTTCACAATAGATGTAAAAGAAATGGTAGTTATTTTAATCCTCAGAACTTAAATGCAGGCACAGAAAATTAAGAAAGATATTAGCTTCCAGTTTTTAACTTCTAACTGCTTAAAACTTAAATGACGCTGGATTTAGGTATTTTAGAAACAGCAGCTTATAATTTAACAATTAAATGTACAAATGATGTCAATGTTATAAAAACTTCATCAGAAATATCTAGTTCTAAAAATTACGCTGTTGCAATAATTCTGGTTACTGAAGTAAATTAGATCTTTTAAAGGTGATTCAGAAATTTCAAACATATGCGAATTTGAAAACTGCGTTTATAATAATTTTTAATTTGTCAGTTACAATTATTAGTTTGAAATAAACTTCACTAAATTTAAAGTAGCAAAAAATATACAAAAATTTTGCCTTGTTAAAAAACTTTCAAACATGGCTATTTCTTCTGTAAAACATCAATTACGTAAAAACATTATTGTCGATTTTGCTTCGTGATAAGCAAGAAAAAAGTATCTAGACGACTCTGATAAGAACATCGCCAGTCAAATTATAGCCATTGCACAAACTCGCAATATCTTCATTAGAGGAAGGTCGGTGTCCCCAATGAGGATATATATATATATATATATACGATCTCCTAATGATAACACACACACACACACACATATATAATAGACAGATAAAAATTACGTAAGTGAGCTTTAGAATTAAATTTAGCAATAGGCTTTTAATTCCTCATTTTTAATTTGAGTATTTCGTTTCTCTATTTTAAAAATAATAACATTTCTCGACTGTACGATTTCTAGATTAATCTATGCCACAGAGCTTGCATAAAGCTGATGACTCAGCTTACTTCGAAATTGAACTCGAAATTTCGAAAACTGAAACTTTACTGACCTAAACCAAAATCTTCCTCTTGGCGATCTTCCATATTGGATAAATGCGCACTTTTAGCTTCTCTCCGCGTGTTGCTTACACGCAATTTCGCTATGCTCTCTTCCTATCGCATGGAAATAGGTACGATTAGAATGCCAAGAGAATTGTGGCCACAAATGTCAATTTAAATATAAATGGAATTTAATCCGCCTCGACTTCCAAGTTTCTTAGTTATAACGAATTTAACATTTTAGGGTTCTACGGGCTCAGAATTCTTCCTCTTCAATATTACTGTTCTGTGACTATATTAGTCAATATTACTCTACTACTATTCTGTGAACTGTACGTGCTACGCCATCAACATTTGCTACGTCTTTTTCTTGTTCTGCGTTTCTACGTCTCGGTGTTCCTACAACAGTAGCTCTAAATGTTGCCTTTATTACACGCCAAATCTCTCTCTTGTTAGCTGCCCATTGCTAAATGAACAGAAGTTATTGCAGTGCCTTTTGATTTAAATTTGAAGATATTTTCAAATATTAGACCAAAAGATGAGCGAGGGTAGGAGAACCTGGTCGACTGCACAGCATCATATACTAATTATGAATCAATAACCAAAACTGCATTGATGAACAATAAATACCTGTTATACATCTGATGCAAATTGACTTGCATCCAATACGTAACCAGTATTAATGCAAAGGGCCAATGTGTGTTCTCAAAAGTGTTGGTTGACTACAAAAGAGAAGCATGTTTGGCTACAAAAGAGTTTCTCTCACAATGTATGATATTTCTATTCTGACTAATTCCAGGCTTGTTTTAAGTTTGCCACACACCGTGAAATATTAATGCACATGCCTTTCTAGACAAAGCCAAGAAAACAGTCTTTTCAATTATTAGAGATACCGAAGAGTTTAGGCCTGATAAGTCAACGACATTATTAGCCATCTGTGCGTTAACATGGAGCACTATGGGCATAAAATGTCAGAATCATCTCAAAGTTTCTGATGCACACCTGTGGTCGAGAGGAAGACGTGCTGAACTCTGGCTATTAGATTCCGGCTCAAATCCTAGTAAATGGATTGGCTACATGGCAGTTTCGTAGTTTATCCCATATGGCAACGTGAATACGAGTCAGTTTCCCCCGAAAGGTGTATTTTGCCGTACTTCAGTAATGCAATCTAATCTAAAATTGCTGACGTAGGACCATTCTTCATATTACCGTCGATGGCATTGAATTTATAAAATAAAGAGTTATTCTTCGGAATCGTAAGTAATGATTTATGTAGATTTTAAAAAAGGAATTTTAGTAAACGACACTTCAGACATTTATTGAATAAATTCTTAATGTTTATTTAAAGTAACCCAGGTTGAGAGCATTGCAAAATCATATAATTTTATACTTTTCTCTAAAAAATGAGAAAATGCCTAACAGTTAGTAAAACAGTAAACATCTTGTAACTAGTGCCGATTGTATTCGTTGATGAAACAATGCATTACTTACAATGAACAATGCATTACTTACAATGATGAAACAATGCATTACTTACAATGATGAAACAATGCATTACTTACAATGATGAAACAATGCATTACTTACAATGATGAAACAATGCATCACTGGCTTAAGCCAGTGGAGGCAAACCGAATGCACGATCTGAAAGTAGCTGACGAGCCAAATTCCCATCCTCCACATAAAAGGAAAGATTAAAAAAATAATAATAAATAAAAACGTTTAAATTAAATTTTGAGGTTTACGTCAGCAAGAAACTTCTGGCAGTCTGTAGTTCAAACGTGTTGACAGCTAAATATTACATTTTAAGACTGACATTTATTTTAAATAATTCTAATGTTTTGAATAAACCATTAAATAACTTACTCATTATTTTATCTTAATCTAAAAATAAACAAATTACGAGAGGTTTCCAAGTAAGACAAAACCTGACTGAGACAAACCTGAAATAATGATTTGCTTAGTTGTGTACATGTTATGTGAGAGGTTCTGAAAACGTAAGATGAGTGGACTTCAAGCCAAAATTATGTTTTTACTTTAAGCAACATTGCTCTCTGAAGCATTATCTCCTTATTATTCACATCATATTGCAATGACTTGAAGGGAGAAAAAAATTCTAGTCCTTCTACAGAGCCCAACGTTTCTTCATAATCATAAAATATTTTTATTAATTGCTTACCGAAAAGAACCTACTGTTTCTTTAAAAGATAACGCTTGGATCTCTCATTTCTTTTGGATGTCGTTTCATAAATTTTACTGTTTTTGCATAAATGAATTCATAGTTAGCTTTCTTATGCATAGAGAAAAGAGACGTAATTATGAAACTCAATAAATGAGAATAAATAAAGACAATCCATTCTCTTTCTCTTCTTCATTAAATTTTTCTTTGACTCGTACAGAAAATATATATACTTTTGTATGTAAATAATTATAAACTTCTTTGTTTCTTGCTAAATCTTACAACATATCATGACGTTTCTGTCCTGCTAAAGCTTGTAACCTTAGAAAAAGTTACTAGAAACTATCTTCGTCACGAATTGTAGAAGCTCATCTGTCAATCTGTTCTTTTTTAGACTTATTAATTTTGAACTTCGGAAAACAAGACTATGTTTGCAATAAGAATAATCTCTCTGTTTGGGAGGACGTTAACATATGGACGTACTACCAAACACAGAGATTGTTCTTACTGCAGAAATTCGTAATTGAGGGTATTTTATCTTTAAACAAATACGTAGAACAATTAATCAAAACCAGTATCTTCAAATATTTGAATAAGATTTATAACACAGTGTAAATTAATTAGATCAATTCGTAGACTTTCTGAGGCTTTTATTCACATTCGTTTTTAATCGTACTAAAAGCAATGTAAAACTGGAGTCCATTTCTTTTCTCCAAATACTTGTTATAATAATACTAATTAATTTACAGGAAACACATTCGCGGGCTGCATGAAATTTCCTCGGCGGCCGGGCGGCGAATTTGAGATCACAGCCAACGTTAAGGATTGCACCGTTCTGTACGACGCAATGCTATAAAACATTTTGCTTATTTACATAATCGTTTATCTATATAGTTGTTTGAAGACGATAAACTACAGAAGTTTAAAAAAAAACTTTCTGGTAGTTGTCTTCTGAAATGTGAAATAAATAAGTTATTATTTAGAGATTTGTGTTAATGAATGAAAGAGAAACAAAGAAATGTAGCACGATATTGTGGATTAAACAGATCAACAGTTTTGAGGATATTAAAATGTTGTAAAGAAGAAGGCATGTTTATTTTATACCAGTGCATACCCTAGAGTTAGAACTATTTTTATATCTATGCTTGTCTGCGTTCCGATTTCGAATGGCGCCGATATCGTTAGTGTATTTTAATCTCTAAATAACCTTAATAAATTCCGCTACTATTTTGTTCATATTAAAGTGCTCAGTTATCAGTTGATGAAGTATTCATTTAACGAAAATCATACATAAAAACATCAGAGAACGAACGAAAGAAATTATAAGATAACATGATGATATATGTAGAGCAAAATATTCTCGCGGCCGCTTGCGTCGCAGACAAATCGAAAAGGCGAGTTGCCAAAGCAAGGCAACGAAAAGGCGAAGTTAATTTGAGAGGCATGGAAGTAGACATAAGCTAAAGTTAATTAGAGAGGCATGAAAGTAGACAATATTTCTCTTTCTTTGCTGCATACCTTATTTACTATCCAACGACCTAATAATATTCGTTTACAAAAGCTAAATATTATCCCAAAGAACAAAATGAAGAAGGGGAAAGCATTTTGTTGCCGAGCATATATACCAATAACAGGCTTTCGCTTTTCCATGTCTCGTCTTATTTGAAATGTATTTAAACTTAATTAAATTCGTTACCCTTTGCATGGCCTAACAGTAACTTTGATTATCTTAAATATGTATAAAAGGAAAAAGTACATAAAAAAGGACAAAATTATTTCGTATAGTATACATATTTAATCTTTTAATTCGTATTTAAATTATATCTGCTACTTCACTTGACTTACTTTTTTACTTGACATTCTCATTAATTTGTCAGCAATTACCCGAATAATTACAAAAACACATATTAACAAATTGCTATATGTTCATGGAGGATACAAACAGCTATATTTTATTAAAAAATTGCTATATGTTTATTCATTGCTATATGTTCATCAATTTGTATTAACAAATTGCTATATGTTCATATCGTTTAAGTACTAATTTAATTTCTTATGGCTACATTTTCGAAATTCTTCAGCAATAATGAATTGTTCAATAATTTCTAAACCAATTATTTGCTGAGCTGTGAACATGCTATGTGCAAGGTGCTTAAAAATAAGCTAAGTGGACTTCAAGCCCAAATAATGATTTTACTTTAAGCAACACTGCGCTTCGAAGCATAATCCCATGATTCTTCACATCACTTTGCGATGACTTGAAAGGAGAAAAAAAATCTAGTCCCACTTCATAGCCCAACGCCTTTTCATATTCATAAAATATGTTTATATTTGCTTATCGAAAAGTACCTAATGTTCATTTAAAAGATAATGGTTGAATCCCTCATTCCTTTTAGACGTGGTTTAATTAACTTACTTTCTTTGCATAAATGAATTTATAGTTAGCTTTTGTATAAGTAGAGCAAAGAGACATAATTATAAAAATAAATAAATGCGAATTTCGCGCTATCATTAACTTAAGAATAGTTATTTAAAAGCTTTCCATCTTGAAGCTTCATCGGAACCATGATATTACAGAAACAGAAACGTAGAAAGACTGACATACCATGAACTGAATTTGCATGATAATTAAATTTGCTTGATGGAATATTTCGACTAATTACCAACAATGAAAAATGTATATCTTAAATCTCCTTTATATACATATATACCTTAAGTTTTTAGAGTTAACAACAGATGGCAGCACCATAACCTTCAATAATGGTAAAATATTAAAGTGACACAAAATAAGGGGGCCATCCAAAGCGCCACTTGAGATAATATGAACGCTGATTTCCTATGAACCACGTTTTTTGCAGTCAGTCAGAATCTGGCCTGTGTAGAAGACGGATGAGTTTTCTATTTTTGGTTTTAGGCAGAACGGGATGCTCAAGCTTTGTGCAAAAGTTTAACGCAAAAATCTATAAGAATATTATTTTTAAGATGCATATCACACATTGCAGTCTTTTTAATGAGAAAAAAGATTATTTCTTATTACCGTATTCATTATAAAAATAACAAAATTTCAGTTTATAACCGAAAGAAATTTTGCATTTATTTAAGCATAAAATTATTTATAGTATGAAAATAATAAAATTTACATGCAGAAAGGGCCTCATAAATATAAAACTGAAAGAAATATTGTAACAGCATGATGCAAATACAAGTTCCGCCCGAATAAAAAGTTGGGAGCTAAATCCTGAAACAGAAGACGGGCGCACAAAACGACATATTTTATCACATTGCTATTTACAACAGATTTAAAAGACAAACTTTTCTCGTACTGCAAACCTACTTTAATTACAAATTCAAATAATATGTCATAGCAATGCTAAACTTCCCTACAAGGAAAGGTTGAATAGAGGAAAAAAGTACGATATAAAAGTTGAAGGAAGGTAATTCAGCAAAACAAGTAAGCAAAAAATTTAAACATCCACATGGTTGTATTGAGAAATGTTTTTAAGATTAAAAATCATGAAAGAATAATAAAAAGGGAAAACTGAGCGTGTGATCCGTTTGAGTGTTACCAGCTTTAATTAGACGTCAAGAACGGTTCACAATGCTTAAAAATTTTACTGAGAAAAAGAATTTCTGTTTTGAGTATTTGAAGCGTGTTTTAAGTCAAAATAATCAAACAAGGTTTATTCATGTTAGACTTGTGCTTCAGTTAAAACTCCCCGAAGCCGGTTACCGACGCCGTATAACTCAGTTAATGAAAGTATTTGCCAGTGAAAGGAAGCTTGGATTCAATTCCTATCAGGAGTCCTAATAGTTACAGTTAGCCAGATTGAAGAGAAGCTCTTAGCAGCAGATGCCCCTCTGTAGCTGCTGCAATTGGTCGGCATTCGTTTTGCTAAAACAGAAGGTTAGGAGTGTAAAGAGGGCAGCCATTATTCATTTTTTCTACAATCAAGCGGAAGTGAAATGAATCTCGTAGTTGAACTGAAATTAATGCACGTCACAGTTGTTGACTTCGAGTAGCTTGATTGCAGACCGTCATGAGTTCGAACACATACAGAGATAGGAAATCACAGTGTTATTTATACCTCATCATGAAACTGAACGTGGTAAGTCAATTAAAATAAAAATATCATGGCCTACTTCCTTTAATCACTTAGAGCGACAAGAAATAATTCAAATTAAATGAATAAGACAGCTGGAACCAACGTTTCATCCTCTTACGGAAAGAAGAAAGATATAAGTTCCAAGTGACGAGAAGGAGGTGGTTTACTAATAATCTAGGACGGCTTTTCTAGACGCAGGAAAGCTCTGATGCATTAAATCCTTTTAAGATAAATACCCATCATGTTCAGGCTCTTCCAAAATAATACTTACTCGACAGCAGAAAATCTTGCTGACCAATAGCTGTTTCCCAGAATAACACTG
This sequence comes from Stegodyphus mimosarum, assembly GCA_000611955.2. Classification (NCBI taxonomy): domain Eukaryota; kingdom Metazoa; phylum Arthropoda; class Arachnida; order Araneae; family Eresidae; genus Stegodyphus; species Stegodyphus mimosarum. The sequence continues at coordinate 366,579 of KK120342.1, forward strand.
TAAGAGTACAAACGGCAAACAGTATTTATGATTTTTTCTGGAAAATAGAGCTTCAGATGTCAATTCAACTCCAGATGTTGTGTAGCAAACTCATTTACACAGTCCAGTCACATTAATGTGACCACCACGTACTTTCCATGTCAGAGTTAAATAACCAATCACAGAAGGCAGGTGGCAGCACAGTGCAGTTGAGCGTATATAAAGGGTGTGTGAGGGCTTCGGAAAACATTTCAATCGTTGGCGTAATGCAGAAACGAAGCGATTTATCCGACTTCCAAAAGGGCATGATCATTGGCTTTCGGGCCAAGGGTGGAAGCATTTCCGAAACGGCTGAGTTTGTGAACTGTTCGCGTGCCGCCGTGGTAAAAGTGTACCGTGCATGGCAAAATGGGACTGTCCAAAATCAGCGACGTGGCAAATGTGGTGCACCACGGGCCATAGATGACAGAGGCGAACGACGGTTGCGGAGATGCGTTCGGGCAGATAGACGGGCTACCGTTGAGCAACTGACCACCAAAATGAACCAAGGGGCTACCAAAAGTGTCTCCCAAAGTACTATTCAGCGAACTTTGCTGCGTCTGGGCCTCCGAAGCAGACGCCTGGTTCGTGCACCTATGCTGACTGCTGTTCATCGACGGCGAAGGCTAGAATTTGCACGCCAGTACAGCAGCTGGACGTCCACTGAGTGGCGACAGGTTGCGTTTTCGGATGAATCGCGTTTTATGCTCCATCGGACAGATGGACGTTGGCGTATAAGGCGTGAAACCTCTGAGTCTTCGAGAGGGTACAGTTTACAGCCAAATTTCTACCGAGGGTCTGGATGTCAAGAAGATGCTCAGATAAGAAAAATTTTACATTTTTTCCAGTATTCGATTAACTCTTAACTTGACTTAAATTTCGAAAAAAAGAAAATGGGTTTTCGATTTTTAACAGTTAATTGTTAGCTACTTCAGTAATAGAATTATTAAAAACAAAATAGAAAAGTTAAATCTTGGCTTCATTTTTTCAAATGTCTGTATTCTAAGGAAATTTAAATTTTGTTTATTTGATGAGTTTACTTCCACGCAGAGTTAAGGATAATTGTTAACTGAAATAGAATTGCTCCTGTGTTAATATTTTTATCTTTCCTAAAAAGCGGTGGTATTGTGGAAATTCTGTTAATTGAATCTGAATGTTAGAAGATCTTCTCTTTGCTGTGCAATAATAAGGCATAACTTTAAGGCTTGTTAGGAATAGTAGTACTCCTGTTTTTACAATGCAATAATAAGGTAAAGAAAATAAATAAATTTGTTAATAGAATAGTTTGTTATGAATTTTATAAAATTTTACTTAAATGAAGTAGTTATGCTGTTACTTAATAAGTACTTACTGAAATGGAAAGATGTTTTATTTTGGAATTACTGAATTGCTAAAAACCAATATAAATGTTCTCTATTAAGTGTTTTAAATTTTTTTTTCTTCCCGGGGAGGTTAATTTAACTTTATTATCACATTGACATACTTTATTATCGTATTGAAAATGACGTATCTGATTAAATTGAAAAATAAATACTAAAGATATTTTTAAATATGATATTGATTCTTGTGTTCTTGGTATGTTAAGCTACACTTTGAAAAACATGATTTGCATGAGTTCACGAGCATCAAGGTCCATGGGTTGTTTAGGATCTTACACAACGCAATTATATTTTGGATAGTTTAGTTAGTAGGCAAAATTGTTAACTTTGTTCTGCAGTGTTCTTCCAAAAGGACAAAACACAGATTTTCGAATATAAATCCTATTAAAAATAAGAAGAACATATCAGAGCTCGAAATATAAAGTGTAGTCATGAAGTAGGTCGATCTTGTAAGCAACGAGGAAGCCTGTAAGCAACGAGAACGAGGAATTCCGTCGCAGTGTTTGAAGGATAAGTACAAGGTATCACACGCTTCCAGTAACATGCATCTCAGTTAGTTAACAAAAGCGCATTATAATTAGTGTCAGTATAAATACAGGGTGTTCACGACATCACCAATTTCTGCCTGACAGAAACAACGCACAACGCGTTAGAGCAATATGTGTGAAATGAGAAACAACAGAGGTCTGGATCCTTTATCAGAAGTCAATGAGCTTGTATTCTAATATGGTAGTCGCACAGGTTCGTAAATGTGGC
>KK120342.1:377806-394948 GCA_000611955.2 Stegodyphus mimosarum
GAAAGAGGGAGAATTTCATGAAAATCCAAATTATAATTAAATCTGGAGAAAAAAAAATGCTGCACGAGAGAAAGCGTCCTCACTCATTTTATTAAAAACAGAAAAAAGGATCAGTTTGAGATTTCATTAAGAAATCTCTGTAACAACGTCAGAAATGCTGATAAATGGTCATTATGACTTTCACGATTTCAAGAACACATTTCACGCGAAAAGCTAGGGACAAGAAACTGAAAACACTTGCCATAAGCAAATAGATCTCCCTTTTTCTAGTTATTGCAAAGAACTTTTGTAAGCGTTTTGTCAACTTCTGGAGAAGTCAGCAGTTTTTATTTACGTAGCTACAAGCAGTATTTGCAACGTATTATTACTTTTATTTTACGGTTATCTATGTTATGATATATGAAATATATTTCTGGAAGAAAGTTAAACATCACATCAGATAAAAATGCTCTTCAACTCTTGCGATGGTATTTTACATTTTGAATTATTTTGCAGACTCTTAAACTGTAACATCAAATTAAGTTTTAAAACATAATTTTTTAATAGAAATTATTGGAGTACTTCTTGTAGAGTCATTAGGATTTTTTGAAGCAGGAGAGATGAAATGTGCAATGTCCTCGCCAGGACTCGAACCACGGACCTCTCGAATACGCGCTGAATGTGATGACCATTACACCACGAAGGCATGCTAAGAAGGCGGGAGAAATACCTTATGTATTCCCCTTTTAAAGTGTAGCTGGGGATTAGGGGACCCAATTGTCAAATCTTGGTTGTGGAGAATTATCACCCACAACCTTTTTTAGTTCAGGCGCCACTGTAGAGTAATTAGGATTTTTTGAAAGTACATGAGAAATGAGCAATGCTCTCGCTGGGACTCGAACACGGATCGCTCGAATACGCGCCGAGTGTGCTGACCATTACACCTAGAAGGCCTGTTGAGAAGGCTGTCAAAATATCTTGCATTGTAACTAAGAATGATAACATTCATACGCTTGCTTTTATCAGTTGACAAACTTCGATTTATAATCATACTGTCGATGATACTAAACACCCTTTTTTTATCAAATAAGACAGATTCGTATTATAAATAATATGCTTATCAACATATAAGATTCGTATTGTAAATAATATGCTTATCAACATACATTCAGAATTATTTGGAACAGGTGAAGTCGCAATTATAAAAATTCGTTTTGTCCATGGGTTGTAGTGCTTGTTATTCTTTTCAAGTCGAGAAGTGTGAAAAATCAGTTAAACCTTCGCTAGGAACCAAGCACATATCTTCCATTTGCTAGCTAAATACGCTAATCATAGCAACGCGCATGAGAGTGTAGGGTCCTGTTTAGTCGCACTAAAAGTTATTTTTCCCACCTTTCCTAAATTCTCTTATTCCCCCGCGCATTTCCTCAAATGCAAATTAAGTAGGTGAACGAGAATATTTAAAGTGTTAAAACGAAAAGGTTAGAGCAGACCGTGATGTTGCTTGCGAAGCGCATGTTTGCTATTTTGCCCTCCGGCTGTTAATCTAAGTAGCGGCTACGCATTCTAGCCGTCTACTTAGCATATCGACAGTGTAGGTTTCTGATTCAGCCTGTTGAATTGTGTAGTCAAGCACTACATCTCTAGCTTTAAATTTATTTTTAAATTAGTTTTAAGTTCTCACCGCAAGTGGACGTGTTTTTGTGTAAACACGTAAATCTATGCCTTCTGTTATACAGTTTGTGATAAATAAAAGGTGTTCTACTTTCCCTGTTGTGTTCATCTTCACGCCTTTGCGACAAGTCGCCATGTGCGAACTTTAAATAGATCTAATTACCTTTTCATGGTTGCTAAACACGTTAGATCTCACATTTGGTGCCCAATCAAACCCGGACCAATGGCCGAAATTCAATCAAACTTCTTGTTGGCCATCCGCTGTGATATTCGACGGAAGAACGTCGGCCACCAACATTTTGGAACAGCTAGACGATCACCTTTCTGTACCTGGTCCCGGAACTGCAACGAATAATGATAGGGACCACCACCCTACGAGGACAGAGACTAAGTTAGTACAAAGGGATAGGCAAAGTGTTGCTGGGAGAAATAGGCAGTGAGACTTACCCGTTCGAAAGATCCAAAACCACCATTGTAAAAGCATTCTCCCTGGGTCAAAGACAGAACAAAGCTTGAATACGAATTATACGGCAAGTACCAAATTAAAATCGAGGAATTAACAGAATTTAGTTTAAGGAAAATTCAAGTCATTAATTTACTGTACGTGAAAAGGCCCGATACCGAACTCATTCAGATTATTTTGCCCAGATTCTTGCCCCAGATTCAAGATTTTATTGAATTAAGGAATCCTAACACCTTGGAACAATTGATTCAGCTGGTGGTTATATTTGGAAAAAATTTCAAGATAAGAAGAACGCGGGAAAAAATTTCAAGATAAGAAGAAAAATTTCGGCGATTACCAAGATAGTCCGTAATATTCTAAACAAGAAGCGAAAACGCGGCACTTAAACTAATCCCGGATGCTGATGAAAAGAGGGTGCACTCATCCCGCTCATATAAAAATCCCTATAAATTACTTTTAAACACGATGGTAATAAAAAATTTGGCTTTACCAATTATTCAGAGTTTGCTAAGTAATGTTCGAACGGAGGCCTTGTTAGACACAGGTGCGCAAGGAAATTTTATTTCATAAACTTTTGGCCACATGCAAGCTGAAGAAAAGCAGAAATTGAAAGACTTGGTAAGAACCTTTTCTGATTTATGTTCTTACAAACCCGGTATTGCGCAAATATTGCAGCATGAAATTTAATTAAAGAAGAGCGGCCCCTGTAAGGCAAAACCCTATAGGTACGACAGGATAAAGAAAGAGCTAACTGAACAGCATATTTAAGCCATGTTAAAAAATAAAATAATTTTTCCCATCAGCAGTCCGTATGCTAGTCCAGGAGAAGCAGGTTTAAAAGTGAATGCGGCCAAATGTTAATTTGCGCAAAAGAGCTCAGGTACCTAAGCTATAAAATTTTTCAAAGGGGCATACAAAACGAAGATTTGAAAATCATTGCAGTAAAGAACTACCCGCCGCCAAACACAGACAAGAAATTAGCCTCATTTGTGGGCATATATTCTTACTACCGAACACTGACAAAGAACTTTGCACAGAAAGCCGAACAGCTGTTAAAGCGAAGGGAAACACGGTTTTCTTGGTCAGCTCAGGCAAATACGGCGTTTGAGCAGTTAAAAACTGCGTTAATACAAGCGCAGCTTTTAAAATTTCCGGAGGGGTAGGAAAACATTAAATTTTGGTGGACGCCTCCGAGTTACTTGAATTAATGAAGCTTGTTAGCCCAGGAATGGATTATTAGGTCACCCTCCACTGCACACCAGGTACTGCCAGTCCCAAAGTTCTCCTTTGGAGCCATCAGTATAGCCAGTTGAGGATTGTAATGCACGTGGCGGATCACAGCTTGCTTCTATACCGAAGTCTGCAGGGTGGCAAGGAGAGTGGGCAATGTGATTTTCGTAGTCCGAGAATGCATGTCTTACTCCAAACAATAACATCTGATTTTAGTCTGATCGCTCTCACCATAGCACTCTCGCTCTGTACTACCAAGCGCAGGGGCGGAAGATCTGCCAATATATTTAATTCAGTTGTTGGAGAGGTACGGAATCGTCTGTAGACGCCCAGAAGAAATGGTCTTTGCACGGTGCTCAATGCTTGTTGCATGTTAATCGTGACATTGACGCCCCATATGGAGACGCCATGAAGTGCTATGCCCTCAGCGACGGTAGCATACCATACCTTGAGCATCTGCGAGGAGACAGCCCAGCTAGGAACAACTATTATCCTCGTTGTGCTAGACAATTTATGCGGCTTTTCTTTAAGATCTTTGATGTGAGGCAGCCAGGAGAACTGTTATCTATAATCACACCCAAGTAGCGGAAATGTCTCACGAATTGTATATTTCTAACATGGAGGTTTCCGCGCGGGGTACGCTCGTGAGTTTTTCCTGGGCTAATCAGCATTCTTTTTGTTTTTGCTCTTGAAATTGTGAGCTTATGTTCACTGACCCAGCGGACTATTTTATCTGACGCGTTTTGGGAATTTGCTTCGTAACGTTTACGGTTGTGTCTGTTTGAAACAAGCAAGAAGTCATCAGCATACGCTATTATTTGCGATGTTTCATTATCATCAAACAGGTTGAGCGCAGTGTCTGCTACCAGGCTCCACAGAACTGGGCCTAGGCAGGAGACATGCGGGCAGCCTTTCGTCACCTTTTGCATGTGGATGCTTCCGTTCGTTGTAGCTTGAATTCTCCTTTCACCCAGGTAGCTGTAGATTAAATCCAATAAAGTTTGGGGAGCAACTAATATCTTTCAGACATTTCAAAGCATCATGCCACCATAACGAATGAAACGCACCTTGAATGTCTATGCTGATGACAATAGTATGCAGTTTATTCTGCTTGTTTCTAAGTACCGTGTTCCGTAGGTGATTCAGTGCGTGATCCACTGACTTTCCTGCTATAAAGCCATATTACCTAGTATTTATGAGTTTATTAGCATGAATGTAAAAATTCAGTCTTTGAAGTACTATTCTTTCGAGGGTTTTTCCCATGGTTGGGAGCAGGCAGATGGGTCGACAAGAGGCAGCCTCCTTTGGATTTTTATTTCTTTTTGGCAAGAGGGCAACTTCTGCTGTTTTTGTTCCCTCTGGAAAAATCGAATTCTCCAGCACGCCTGTAAATAGGAGAAAAGTATTTCCGGATACATGTTATGCATAGCTCTAAGAACGCCGTTATCAAGCTCATCCGGACCCGGCGCTTTACTCGAATTGACCTTTTTTGATTACGTCATCCAGTTCCTTTCTTGCTGGAAGAGGCTCAGAATCAGCAATGGACGAAGTATAATATTGTTTAATGCTAGTTCGTATTTCCTTTTCCGCTGTTGTGTCTTTATAGGATCCTTATGCTGGAAAATAGTTTCCAGTATATGTGTAACAATCTGGGAACTAGTGTTGGCATTCTGACAGACTGACGTACTTAGATGGTAGGTTCGAAGACTTTATCATGACAACTTTGAACAGTCTACGAAATTTTTCAGTTAAGTTCATACAATATTTCTGCCAACATTCCCATTTAGCCTTTGAAATCTTCCGCTTGTATGTTGCGCGGGTTTTCCTGAATATCATTACTAATATCTCTCTTTCATTTGGATCTCGGCAACATTCAAAACGGCGCCTAAGGGCACGAACTGTTCGGAACTCTGTTCGGCCGCTAACATCGAATTCCACCATGGAGTTTTATTTGGAGTAGAGTGATGCAAACGTTTAAGAACTTTATCACAGACCACATGCAATACGTCGATTATCATATTGTATGCCGTATCGAGCTCTTCTTTATCACTTGCATTATCAAAGGCTGCAACTAAAAGAGAAACATGGAGCGCCAAAGTGCTGCCAAATTTACGAGAATTTATATATTTTGTTTTCCATCTATTTTAACTGCGTATTGGTGTTCTAAATCAATGTCAAATCGAATAAAGAGATGGTCACTTAATGATGGACATTCCAATTGTTTGTTCTTGGGTAAATGGTAGTAGTTACTAGTGTAATATTTGGCCAGCCCTCTGCCCGTGGGGTCCAGAAAGTTGGAGAACTGTCAGCTGAATTAACTATCGTTAAGCTAAACAGGATGTTATGAAGTCCAGAGCTGGCACTGTTCTTCTGTATCCTTCCGTGCACCCCAAAGAGGGTTATGGCATTGAAGTCTCCTGCAACAATTTTGCTGCGAACCGGAAGTGCAAGTAGATATTCTAGTTCAGTCAGCGCTAATCTGATATCATGTGAAGGCGGAATATAGACAATTGTGAAAGCAATGTTCCCATTAGGGCTATGAACCTGAATGGTGATTGATTATTTACATTTGTACATTAGTAAGGGTGTCAGCGGACCGTTGCACACTACTGCCGCTAAAATACTGGTTGACTCAAATACTTTGACAGAACTCATGCCTGCAATTTTTCCATTTGTGGTATAATATTCTTGAAGTAGGGTCACTGGACAGTTATTTTCCATTATAATTTGGGCTGCGTTGTTTGTTGCAGCCCGGCATCTCTGGAGGTTTCCCTGGAGAACAGAGAAACACTGAAGTATACTCTTGTGTACAAGACCCTGCACTTTGCTTAATGTTGACAAACTGCTCTGAGGCGACCGAGGCGACTTGCCGACTGTGTTACTTTGTAGGTTGCGCCTAGTTTCTTATTCGAATCTTCGCAGTTAATACAGTGAGGTGTAGTGTTAGTAGACGTGCCAACTGAATGTCCTTTACCACAGGTAGAACACGCGAGGGATGACCTGCAAGGCGTGGCTGATGTGACGTAGTTTTTGGCAGTTGTAACACCTTTACTTTGAAATATTGTCTAAACGTGCACGAGTTGAAACCAATTAATACAAGGGTGTTGTCTTTTACAAGGTGCAAAAAGCTGATGAATATCGACAATCCAATTGTTATCACCTAGGGACTTATATGCAGGTGTCCTTGGTGTTATCTGGGACTGTGTAACTGACGGCGCCAGATTCACAAAAGCCTCACTTATATCGTCAGCAGTGGCTGAGGCTGGCACACCGTAAACTATCATTGAAGTTTTTAGAACGCTGGGAACTTACACAGAAACTGTTGAAGAAAGCGCAGGTATTTCTTCTATTGATTTTTGAGCAGTTCCTTGGCCCGGGTAGGGCGAACTTCTTCAACCGTTATGTCGGAAGCTCTTGCGCTTATCTTGGTAGTAAGCTGGATCTTAACCCGCTCAGGAGTTAGATCTCAGTCGTTGGGCTTAATTAACGTGTTCGGATTACTTTTCTCCCAGCGTCTTTTTATGACGTTTTCCTTCCGAACTTCAGTGAAAGGAAGTCGTTTTTGTCCGTCTTGTATTGTACACTCACGTTTGTGAAAATTGCAACACCAAGAAGGAATCGTCATAATTGAATGCAATTTAATACACAGTTGAGTGGTAGTGGTACAAATAAATGATTAAATGTTCAAAGCAAACAAACAAGAACAAGAGATCAGAATCAGTATTTTGTGTGGCCACCACGCGCCGCAATAAGTGCTGCTACACGACGTGGCATGGAGTCAAACAAAGTTTGAATGTCTGACTGAGGAAGAGCATTCCATATCGTTTGTACGCGTACCCAAAGTTCGTCTGCAGACGCAACAGGACGAGGATCACGAGCAAGACGCCGACCAATGACATCCCACACATGTTCAATTGGCGACATATCCGGGGAACACGCAGGCCAAGGAAGAAGCTGTACCTGCTGCGCTGCAAAGAAGGATTTAACAATCCGAGCAGTATGAGGGCGGGCATTGTCCTGTTGAAATACAGCGCCTGGCAAGCTTTGAAGGAAGGGAACAGCTTCGGGCTGTAGAACTTCACGGATATACCGGTTGCTGTTCAGATTGCCCACAATTCGTAGCAATTGAGATCGTCTATGATATGCTATGGCGCCCCAGACCATAACTCCGGGTGTTCGTCCACTGTGGCGTTCGATAATGCACTCCGGAAGGTGGCGTTCACCGGCATAGCGTCTGACACGAATGCGGCCATCATGGTACCACAAATTAAAGCGGGATTCGTCAGAAAACACGACATGCTGCCAATCAGCACGCCAGTCTCTATGCTGATTGGCCCATTGTAGCCGCAGGCGGCGATGGTCGTGCGTTAGGGGGATCCTGTATAAAGGAGTCCGTGCGCGCAGTCCACACTGCAGCAGACGTCTACGAATTGATGAAGCACACAATGAAACACCTGTAGCTATTGACCACAGTGCTGCCAATTGTCTAGAGGAAGCTGTACGGTCCGTCCGCGCCATGCGGACCAGGTGTCTATCATCGCGAGCTGACGTCACATTTCGGGGTCCACTCCCGGATTTCCGAGTTGTCCGACACTCGTCCGTCCACTGCTTCCAAACGCGCATCACTGTGCTGCTGTTACGCTGCACACGAGAGGCTACTGCACGATACGACAATCCAGCTTCACGAAGGCCGATGATTCTCCCTCGTTCAAACTCTGTAAGTTGTTCAAATCTCGCTCTCTTTCGTCGACGAGGCATAAGTACAGATTGAGTTAACGTTTACCACTAGCAGATAACCACCGATAACCATACACGCCTCGCTACAGCCGTCTATTTATTCGGATCCATCAGCCGTTCAGAGGGCGGTGCTCAGCATACGCATGCGCTACGGATTTGCAATTCTAATCATTTGCATATCATGCGCTACTTTGCATTTCCTGAAAATTTCAGCTCGCTCGCGTAAGTCCTTCATGGTGTTGCAATTTTCACAAACGTGAGTGTATATCTTCTGTAGTAGAAGAAAGTTCCGCAATAGGTGCGGTAGGAGTAATGGATTTCGAAGTATCGCACTGCTGTTGTAATGCCTGGATTTGCCTCTGTAGCTGAGCATAAAATATCTCTTGTTCAGCTATTGCGTTGCGAACTGTATTTACAAAGCAAGTTACTTGCTTCCTGACGGACGCGTTGAGGTTTTTAGAATCTTTGGAATGTCTAATGAACAACTGCAATTGGTCACAAATATGATTGATAGCCTGTATTCTGGAGGCAGGAGTAGAAGAGTTTTGCATGCTCCTGTCTACCGAAGGGAAGTCTTGTTTAGGCGTATGGAGCTAACTGGGTCCGTTGAAGTAGTTGGCGTATCTGGATGCATAATTAAATCACAGTAATGCGCATAAAGTAATTATAAGCTCAGTAAAAAGCACTGAAATTATGGTATCATGTTTGAACACAAAGTAAGTGTGAGCAACTTATACTTAACAAATTACAGTTACAGGTACACAATAAAATTACAATTAAAATAAAAAAATGTTAAACAAATTAAAACACAGTTAATAACGATAAAATTCAATAGCAATGGATATTATGCACTCATTAATAGGAAGTATATATTAACAATAATGAAAATAATGATAATATTACTAGTAATTATAATAAACAAAATAAAATTATATAAGCTAGATAAATTAGTGTACGCTTGATAGGTTCCATAAATTCATAATAATTAATAAATCAGCAGAATTTTTACAGTAGCTACTATTACTGAAATATTTATCACACAACGCTGAAGAAAATATAAGAGCGATAGAATGTTCTTTTAGAGTCCGAATTTAGAATAAATTAATTCAAGTAGTGAACTGAATTACTGAATACTTCCAGGTAACTAAACTCAGAAAAGTCTACCTTTTGCAGTCTTCTTTTGATTGTGTCCAAACTAGAAAAACGTATTTAATTTAAATGATGACTTAGTAATGATTAGCGTTCAGTTCATGCGTAAGTTTTAATTATGAAGAAGGTTTAATCAAGGTTCTTGAGACACTGCGTGACTGACAAGTAATTATTTTTCCGTCTGAATTAATAAGATAAAATTTTGCGAAGGTTAAAAAAACCTTTTTATTAATTCTTTAAATTATAAAAGTGTTACTCTGTGTAAACATCAGTTGTGCTTACAAACAAACCTCCGATACTTTCGGGTATTTAAAATAATATAAGTTGAAATTCAGTTTCAAGGAACATAACTGAAGACTACACTAAATAGTCCACATAAGCTGGCTCAAGTATTTTAATGGTGCATTTAAACGCTGGGCAGTGAAAATGCCTAAAGCCGGATATTCATTGCCAGAGATGGTGATAGTACATTAGAGTAGACTAGGCTTCCAAAAGCTCTAACACTAAAACATTTAAAACCCTCAACTTAAATACTACGAAATTCTTGCATTCTAATGAGAACTACGGAAAGAAGAAGCTATAGTAAAGGTTTTTTCTCATAAAAATTGTTTAATTCATATGAATACCTTATAAATGATATCAATAAATTTCATACTTATTTCAAAAAAGCCATGGCATAGACATCTTTAAAGGTTATAACTGAGCAGCAGTTTTCTTCGTGGAATTCTTGACTCACCAATGACAGAGAGGAAGAAAATGATGACCACTAGTAATATGATAAAACACACTTGGCTGTTAGGAAAAATTTCGTTTTTTTATCTTACCCTAAGAACTCAACACAGGCGGAAATAAATTTAACTAGACAAATTGAATAGGATCAAGCAGAAAACGCATAGTAACATTCATTTTTAATGAACTACGATAATAATTATATATATATATATATATATCAACAGATGTGTTTTAATTTACACAAGTAACTATCGCGATAATTAATGGTTTTAAATAAGCTTAAAACAACTGTCTTACAGTGAAAGCTGCACTATTAGACATTTACTAAATCTTAACATTCGATCATGAACGACTAGGCGGATTAAAGAGGAAGAGGTACATCATCTCCCAAGCTAGCGAGCATCTTATCACTAGTTTCTCACATGATCAGCTTTTCCGTAATGTTACTAATCATACGATCATCTGACAGTTTTGTCTCCCGTTTCTGGCAATTTTCCTTGGCAGAATCCCAGAGTCTGTTTTCCAGGTTTCCAAAATTCAGAAATGTTTCCCCTCAGATAGTTTTTCCAGCGCATATTTAAGTATCCTTCAAAATTTAGAAAACATACAGTCAATATAATTGAAATTTTTCAAATTTAGAATCACTTTCTTTACCCGGAAATAACTTTTTTTTTAAATATGTAACTACTTGTTACTATTGCTCAGCCTCACAAGTTACCTACACATATCGCCGAGTTACGGCCTTTTCTTAATTCTTACTATGATTCACACACTCAATACGCTCCCTAATACACACATACACAAAATAAAATAATAGAAAAAAAAGGTTAACGTAAAACTTGGGTTAACTTTTATTTTTTACAGCTATGTTACTTAAAATAATACAACACAAATTGATCGCATGTGGTGAATTTGCGGCTTGCTGCGCATTATAACCCACTGAACTATACTGAACATTTAACTGAAGTTGTAAACCCAACATTAGCTGGGTTACAACTGCAGTAATTTTACGGAAGCTACAGCACTAACTGTGTCGGACAGACAAAGCGCAATTAATTTTTTAACACTTACCAGTCGTCTATTCTGATAAACGGCTCTCTCTCGCTGTCAATGAAAGCAGCAGTGATGGCAACAGGCCTGCTTCTACTGCGAATCGACCCTGTTACGATTTACTTCATATTTTGTCCAACACTACTTGCCCTAAAATCTCTCTCTTCTCTGGATTTCTGGAGCACAAAAACTCTCTCTCTCTCTATAAAGACCTCTGGACTGAGAAATGCGGAACGAAACGATGCATAAAGGAAAAACATGCTAACTGAGAGTAAAGCTTAAGTAAAGTGCACAATGTTATCGTGTATGATTACAAACTCCTTTCCTTAGGAAGGATTTTCAGGAAAAGGTTGCGTCCTAGCAGAGAAGCTTAAGATATTTTTGCTTATTAATCAAACACTATATATCACAAACAGTATTTATTTGATTAATACTTTTTATTTACACAAATAGTATTAATTTGATCAAATCTGTATATCAGAAAGGATTAATCAAATACTATATATCACACTAAAGGAATGAAATAAAATTAGAAAGGAATTTTTAGCTCTATGAATTTATATCGACTAAAATCAAATAAATTTTAAATAACAATATCTTACTGCAACACCTTTCGCAGAAGTAAAGCGGAATTCTCGTGCTAAATGACGTCAGCATGTAAAATACGTCGGGAAGAGAAATCGCTATCTCATAAATTTTATGTGGTATAGTGGTGAGAAAACTCATACAAGCATACACATGATTTTACCACTTCCGTAATAACAAGGACATCTCTTGACAGTGGCAGATTCGATGTTATGTTTACATTTAAGATAGGTTAAAAGAGGGAGTTTTTATGCTACACACGATAACTTTAACTATGTGTATTAGGTTTTCGGAGCTTCTAAATTCAAACGTGGGTTCTATTTACACTCATGGGAAGTTCTCATGATGCAAGTGTTAACTCTTCTTCATCTCATTCATTTGAAAGGACATAGCACTGGTTATGTTATTAACCATGTGCTTAAATGCTGTTCACTAAAACAAACTAACAAATCTAATTATTTGCTATAATGTTTCAATTCCCCTTAATTAAATTTTGCATCTCTTACAGCCGCAGTAATTAGTAACTTTCCACGTATTTTTATGTTGTAATTCAAGGTTTGTAGCAAATGAATTGCAAAGTACACGTATAAATTAATTACATTAATTGCGTATTAATTACAAAGCACATTATATATGAAATTTTCGTTTTGTATAATTTGCTTGTCTTAAAGTGTCACCTTAAAATTTTTATGCCTGAACCACATTCTTCTAAGGAATATACTTCTTTCAAAAAAAGGTATTGCAGCAAAAGTTTTGAAATCAGCAAATTTAAGAAATAATTTATCAACTGCTGTAATTTGCTAATACCTCAGTTTAATAAATTAATGAAAAGGCTCTAGATATTTAATGAATAAGAAATATAAATAATCTCATTATTTTGTAAATAATTTGATAAATCATTATATTAAAAATTTATCAACAAAATAATAGAATTGTTATCATTTCTTTGATAAAACTGTTTTCCTTTTGATAAAGATTTCTTTGATAAAGTTTATTATCTTCATCATCTGAACTTTATCATTTCATAAATAAAGTAATGAGCTTTGGGGATTTTAAATACCACTTACACTACTTTCTGTTACGTTTTCCAAGGTAAGACATAAATTTAGGAGTGCTTCTTCGAGATTTGACGTTTGCAATTTAAAATTATGAAGACAAATTATAAAAATGAAAACATTTTGTATTTTTCAATATAATTTATGAAATGAATTACTCTGCCCTATAAATTTTTGTATTTAACATTATTGAATTGAATATTTTAACAATTGTGTGACTTAATACTTGAAAATTATGAAATATATTCATTTCTGAAAATGAAATGGATTTATGAAAGAGAAAAATTATGAGATATAAATTTATTAAGAAATGCTTTCTCAAAAATAAATTTTAAACTAAATGATTTCAGGCAGATTATGTTTTATTAATAGAGCAGAATGATTAGTGCAACTGCTGCTATAGCTGTTGAAAGTTTTGAAGAAGATGCGCATGCCTTGGCATAGATGGCAGCCGATTCAAGAGTAGGACGGTTGACGGTGCAGCTGAATCACACTTTGAACCTGTAATGCGAAATAGGTGATGGGAGTAGAACCCTCCATTTGGGAGTAACGAGTCCTAGCCCTGGAGGATGCCCAAAGTGCAACGCCCGACATCCCAAAAATAATGAAAGAAAAAAGTTGTCTTGTGGTGTTTCCATAGAAACCAGAGAGGGGGGTGGCTCAGGCCCGAAGGCCATGTTGTGGAACTCAAACCATGTTGTTAATCCTGGCTCTCTCCCCTTTTTCATCTCATCTTGTGCTTCCGGTTACCGTGGAAACCGAAGAGGTGGGATGGCTACCTCTCATGGAGGGAAACCGAGGCCCTCTCCCTCCCTAGCAGAAAGACGGGGAGGGCTTTGGAACTTTTCAGAAATTCGGGCACTGCTCCGATCATTAGCAAGAGGCTTTCGTTCTGGTTTAAACAACTTTATCTCCCGATTACGTTAACTAGAGCGAATCCCCAAAAGCATCTTAGTCCCGGATTGAGAATGAGATCAGTGATCTTTGAACTGTAATCGAATGCATTTTTTATAAATTTTAAAAGACTTTAAGTTTTGAGAATGATAATTAGAAACGTATAACCAAAAGTAAAAAAAAATATCAATGTGAATTTTACAATTTACATTAGAAATGAATTCTAACAAAATAAACAGCAGAACAGTTTTAATATACTTCCTTTAATCTGTAAAGTAAAGCGGAGGTCAGAATGAAATACGGTAGTCTGCAGTTCAGAATAAAATGCAATATATGGAGTTAACAATAAAGGCTCAGTATGACATCAAATCTATCACATAAGTATTCAGCAAATTTATAATAATAATAATAACACCTGAAAAACAAACTTACAGGAGATGTAAAGTGATGTAAGATATGCAAATGACTAGAATTACAAAGCGATTGCGCATGCGTGGGATAAGAAATGGCCACTTTTTTCATCTATATAAAGGACTGTAAAGTTGCTCTGAAATCTATTTACCGTTCTCTGTCTGCAGTGAAGGTTTAATTAACGGTCAATATTCCTCGAAAACAGCGGAGCGTGCCATACCAACAACTAACGGGGTTCGAACAAGGCCGCATCGTCGGTATACGAGAGAATGGACTTTCGTATCGAGCAATCGCAGACCGCACGCCGCGTAATGCCAAAACAGTGATGCGTGTTTGGAAGAAATGGACAGAGGAGAACCAAACAAGGCAAAGTCCTGGCAGTGGGGCACGCAATAGCACAACGACACGGGACGACAGAATCCTCATCCGCATGGCTGTGACTGATCGTACAGCGTCCTCTCGTATGTTAGCACAACGTTTGAGCACAGCTACAGGTGTTGGGTTGTCTAGCTTCACGGTTCGTCGCCGTCTGCTGCAACATGAACTGCGTGCAAGGGTTTCTCTACTCAAGATTCTCCTGTCGTTGAATCACAGACACCTCCGACTTCAATGACCACAGCAACATAGTGCGTGGCGTACCCTATGGAAACAAACTGTTTTCCCTCCGATGAATCTCGCTACAATCTAGAGTACAATGATGGAAGAGTACACGTCAGACGTTACAGAGAGGAATATCTGCTTCCACAGTGTGTAATTCAGCGTTATACCGCACAAACGCCTGGCATCATGGTGTGAGGAGCTATGGGTACAATTGTGTATCCCATTTAATGAAGACTGCGGGCAACCTCAGCAGTATCGCTACATAAGGAACGTTGTGGAGCCAGAATTCTCCCCATTCTTCGACGCATTCCGGTCGCTGTATTTCAGCAGGCTAACGAGTACACATGTTTCTCAGACTACACAAGCCTTCTTTAGGCACAACAGGTCTTGCTTCTTCCATAGCTTGCTTATTCCCTGGATATTTCGTCCACTGAGCATGTCTGGAATTTTATCGGTCAGCTACTAGCTCGTACAGCTGATGGGGCACATACTAGACTGAACTTTGGAGTCAAGCCATATGCAATGCCATTTCCCAGGATTACATTCAGAGCCTGTATGATTGAATGCCATGATGTGTAAGCCACGATGTGCATCTCTTATCGTTCAGCGTAGCAGATTCCGACGTTCGTTTTGATTTTTTATCTTGTAAATTCGATCGTTTATTTATACCACTATCAGTGATATGTGGAATAGATTTCATTCATTTTCGACAATTCCTCCATGGTGTTGCATTTTTCACAAACATTAGTGCAGAATTTTTATTAAATTATTTGTTATTTGAGTCTTCGGCGCTAGACATATTTTGTTGACATTTGCAAAATTCTCATTTTGAAAACATCTTTTAGCTAATATTTCAGTAAGTCCATTGGAGTTCTGGGTGTATGAACAGTAATCCCATCCCAACTATAAATTCAGAGTGATATTTTACAATGTGATGTGAAAAAGTGTACATTATGTCCCGGTAAACCACACTAGTAATCCTCAAAGTAGTACACCATCCACTACCTTCTGCTTTTTCATGAAATTCTACGTGATAAACTACCCAAGACTTAATTAAATATGTACCCATAACTAAAAATCTGAACTACTAACAAAAAAGTTATTCATTAATCAAATTTTCCTCTGAATTTTTGACCACCTGGAATTATTTGTTAATGAGATGTAGTAGAAAGGGAAAGGTATTTTCTCCCTCCTTCAGCATGCCTTTGTTATGCAACGATAGGACAGTTGGCGCGTATTCGAGAGTTCCAGGTTCGTGTCCCGACGAGGGTATTGCTCATTTTTTTATGTCTTCTACTCAAAATAACCTAACGACTCTACAAGATCAATTACAAGTTCTGGTCTTTTAAAGAAATAAAGAAACAGAAATAATTATGGTTTTTTAGATACTGAAAGGAAAGGAGAATCTTGCAACAAAAGGACGATAACATGAAACTATAACAAAGTGAAGTTTTTACT
Organism: Stegodyphus mimosarum; assembly: GCA_000611955.2. Taxonomy (NCBI): domain Eukaryota; kingdom Metazoa; phylum Arthropoda; class Arachnida; order Araneae; family Eresidae; genus Stegodyphus; species Stegodyphus mimosarum. The sequence continues at coordinate 393,824 of KK120342.1, forward strand.
AAGATACAGTTTTTAGATTTAAGCATTCAAAGAAATACATCCATGATATACTTAAAACATGCACACATAAACTGGTAAATAAAATCAGCTTTTATAATTTAATTCTAAATTGGTATTTTATATTTTATCTTACGTGTATCACACATAAATTCATATTTTGTAATTTTTTACCTCTTATTTAAATATGAGGATATAACACATTAAATATGGTGCATATTCATTGAAGATATAATGATAGAATACTATTCACTTCAAAACATTAGTTTGTTAACATTCAGTTTGAACAATGAAGTAATGTCTAATAATTACACTCAAAATTTATAAAATTCAGTTGTATGAGAAGTTTGCGTTTTGCATAACTTATGAGAAACTAATTAAAGATTTGTGAAGAAGTTTGATTTAAATGGAACTTGTATATTTTCTCATTTGTAGATGACTATCGCAAATGAACAATTATCTTCTTTCTTTTAAGATTCGTATTTATAGCAAATGTTTCGTAAATAAGTATCATTAGAAGTAAATTCGCAATGCTCTATAGATAAATACTGTGGGCCAAATATGTTATTTAGTGTACCGCCTAAACATATTTGTTCCTAGGACAAGGAAATCTCATATGACAAAAAGTATGTGGATTCTGCGGTGGATCTCCACATTTCCATGAAGTGCTGTCAATATGCAGGGCCTTTCAGTGTAGTTAGTATTTATGATTAAGGAAGTTATACTGTAGCATTCATTATTTTAATTAACCAAATTATTTTTAGTTTGAACTTTCCTATCGAATTCTCAAAGTTTCAGTTGCTGCCCGAGTTTAGCGCGAGTGAGATATTTATGCAAATCGCATATATCTGTTAGCAGTTAAAAGGCAGGAGTTAACGAGGGGAAAGAGAGAGTCTTGGATTTATCGCCGTAAGGCTGTGCGCGCAAAGATTTCCTCTGTCTACTGAAAGTTCGCCTTCATAGGCAATTTGCAATTACCAGTGTTTTCTAGTGAAATTCGCATAATTGCACTTCACTAAGAGTTAAGCTTCCCTCGCCGTCCTATTTAGAATTAAGTTAGGTATTGAATTTGTTAACACACTTTAGTTTAATATTATTTTAGTTCAGCCCAAGTAGTGGCTTACTCTC
>KK120342.1:400713-438357 GCA_000611955.2 Stegodyphus mimosarum
AAGGGTCACTTTTTAACCCCTCTTCTGAACTTGTAGTTTCTGCAACACTAAAGGACATAGCCTAGATCTGCTCACTGTCCTCCACATAAGGTTTCACAGTTTATGCTAACGAAAAGAGTCAAGAGATTGAAGGAGAAACCTTACAATACAACAGCCTTTGATATTTTCAAACTACCTTAATGAGTTTCAAAGATATGTAAGAATTGCTTTCCTACAAGCGCAATCGTTTGCGTCGAGGTTCTGTTGGAATCAAAGAAAAATGTTTTATTGAGTGCAGGGTTTCTGAAAACTTTTGCTTGCAAACGCAAATATTGGAAACTTTGGAGGGTTTAGAACATCATTCGTTAAGCTATACTACAAATTCTTCAAGTTAATGCTTTTGAATTGAAAATTTTAACAAGTGAATGACTTAAAAAATTAAAAATCATCCGAACAACCAGTTATATCTATAACTGAAGGCAGCAAATTTAGGAACACGAAATAGTGCATGTGTAAATTAAAGGATTATCTGTGGTCAGCCTCATAAGAAAATAACTGTATTATAAAATACTATATTGTCGTATTTATTTATAATGAAGTAACTGCCTGAAGGAACTCAATATAATAATTTCATTGAATGGTCAAGCATTTGATTATAGTGCCGAAAATAAATAAATCTTTACTACATGTTCTGTAATCATAAATTCTGCATCTCTAACTAAACTTGTACATATAAAAAAACTTATAAATGCAATTCTAACATTTCTATGAACTCTAGTAAGTAGGAGACAGTACGAATTTCCTTACATATGTTTTGTTTAATAGGTTTTTTACATGATCTAAAACAACAGATTTTAAGTTCTTTTCTCAGCTTCTCATCTTCAGAACTCAAGAAGGGTTTAAAGAACTTATCGTAGACGATATATTAACATAACAGTTTAAGATTGTGCTAAACAGGTTCTAAAAATAAATAACTTTGTGCAATAAAAATTTTGTCAACCATTTTCAGTGGGTGGTATTTTGTTCGTTGTTATACACATTTTCAACGCACTTGCTCAAAATATAGTTAACTGCAGATGTAACACTAATCGATCAGCTGATATAGTTCATACTTTATGGGTACATTCACACGATCACTGCTGCGTTTGTTTAACGCAATTACAGGGAAAAAACAAATGCTGAGATTCACGTCATTCTTTTAAGAAGAATATAAAAATGAAAGATAATGTTGAGAACTAGGAACAGTCCTTGCACAAGGCTGAATTAAAGAAGTTTAAGCAAACTGAGAGATTCATTTTTCAATGTGATAAAGCGTAATATAAGAGCTGTGATAAAGAAAACCTACTAAAACGTAAAGAAATGAATACATTGAAATAAAACAACTTTGAAATTTAACTCAAAGTAAGAATCTTTGTAGTCAAGAAAAATACAAAGGAATAGAAGTTTTTAAAAGATTCCTGAACTTAATTTTTCTGCTTTTCAAAACCTCTAATATAACTATAACAGGTAATTAAACTAGTTCAGCTGTAGCAAATATTATTTGAAGCATATTTAATATCAAATGCTTTTTATTTCATCAAGGAAAGTGAATGAAACGTATTACGTTAACACAATGCCGTTTCACAGGAAAGAAAAAGGCTGAAAATTAAGAACGGGATATGAAGCAAACTGTTGAAAATTACATGACTACTGTGTCAAAACACAACTCTAAATTGCTAAATTAAGAGAAGAAAACTATGCTGTTGTTGAACTGCATTCCACGTAAGGTCTATCTCCCAAGCAAGTAAAAATTTCGTAAACCTTTTATACAGAATATTTTAATTTGCCTTTTTCTCCATCTCTTTTATTTTAAAATTGATTTCAATTTTAGGTTTTTTACCCATAGATCTGAAATTAATTTTATCTAGTCTTCTTAACCCTAACACCTAGTTGCTATAATGTCATCTGACCGACAGACACTATACCTATACGTCACTGTTAATACCAGTACCAAAAATAGATGGATTCTTTAAGGTTGTGCATGGAAAAGTATCCGAATAAAAGGAAATTTTGTTTGGAGGCTACTTTAAAGAAGAGTAGCAAACTGAAGCATATTTATGAATTTAGAAAGTTAATATTAAAGAGAAATAAACTGTAAAATTTATTATTTCCTATGAAGCAAGAGAAGAAAAATGCATTTATTAAAAATTCTATCTAGCGTTGTGCCTTTAAATACGATTTTAAAGAACAAAATTTATAAGAAATCTTTAATGAAGATAATTTTATAGTATAATTCTAGATAATATTTAGCAAGGACAGTTTGTTCAATTGAATAGTCGCACAATTGCTCTAAAGCATTTATCGGGAATTGTCTAAGCCATTGATCATTAAACCATCTCATCTCCGACAATATTACCGACAGAACAGACCATTATTATACCCACAAAAAAGAGTGTAATTTCGAGTCTTCCTTGTGGCAAAGAAGAAGAATGGCCCACATCCACAGCTAGTCTTATGTAGGATTCGAACCCGTATCTTTGTCTTCAGCTAGCACTCAGTTGTCGTTAATGACCATAAAATCCACGGCAACATGAAGAAAATTTTGTAGCAAATTTAGAATAATTTTAGAGGAAAAATTTGTACAGTAAATTCTGTTTAGTTTTTCTAGATAGTTAGTGTACTAGGGCTAAACCAATTTTGCCTTTTCTAGATAGTCAGTGTATTAGGGCTATACCAGTTTCGCCTATGGCGCTATGATGGTTCTCTACAAACTTGTTCCTGTCTGTCCCGTAAATTCTATTTTGTCATTAGTGAGAAATTATTCAATTTTTTTTTATTTTATGACACTTATTTTACGTACTAGAAAGGATAAGCGTATGTCTCTAATCTGAAAATTTCTGAAATAGAAACTCAATGTAATGAATGTGTGAATTTTCATTAATTGATTAAGTTTTGCTTTAAGCATTTTATGTTACTTGCCTTTAATACATAATGTAAGGAGTAAAGACGTATACAAAGCACTTTCTTTGAAAAGTTATGCCGATAGTGAAATTGTCTTTGTTAATAGCAATGCACGCAAAGGGTATCTATATAACAAAAGGGAGGACATCAGGAAGGTCTTTCTGAACAAAATTGGCTCACATTTTCACTGCATCCGGAGAAATCCAAAAAACAGCCCGTCATTCGTGTAAAATTTAAAGATTAATTTCCAGTTTAATCTACCCGTAATCAGATATCTTCGAATTTCTCGAACACACTTAAGGAAATGAAAAATATTGATTAATTCCTCGTAAAAAAATTAATATAATGTAGAAAACAAACTGCTTTCTAAGTTTCTAAGCCAGCTCAGACAAATACTGCGGAAAAATAAGAAAGGGCCAAAAGCGAGATTTATTCCGTTGACTGCAAAATTTACCCATAGATGGCGATAGCACAATGTATTTTCATTTCAAAAAGTTCGCAGTACCTCAAAACAACAAAGCAACACCAACAAAAAAATTGCGTCTGTTAAAAGGAAGATGATTTTCCATACAGTTCTTTTTCATCTTCAAAAATTAAAACGAAATTAAAATGAAAGAAATTTACAAGCTAAATATTGGGATTTAGTAGTTTTTATTTTAAATTTATTTCTTCTTTTTAGATGCCATGCAGGAATTCCATTCAGGTTACTAATTAGGAGGGTATTTAATCTGAATTTTAGATTAGTATATTTCCTTAAGGTGATGATTTCAAGTTTTCTCGAGTGCAAAGTTAATGAAATATGGCCTTTTTAAAGTTAAGCTGAAACAAAATCGACTTGCAGTGCTGCAATCGAAATGTATTCAGGAGAAGAAGAATTATTTTATAAATCAGGGAATGAAAATAATTTTACTCATAAAATGCCTTGCATAATAGATTTTTAAATCAATTATGCAAGGGAATCACTTTTAAAGTACACTGACAGAAAAAAAATTCCCAACACCAAGAAAGAGTTGTGCTAGATAAAGGAAATTTGGTAGGCATAATTCATACATCTCAAAGATGACGTCTATTCAAATATTGCCCTAGGTGCACAAGTGGGGCTCTAGTAGCGCCACTATGAACATGAAAAGCAAGTTTCCTTTAAATATACACGCTTTAATGTTCGTGAGCGTTATTTATCGTTGAGATTGGACATAGTGATTTGATGTTAGATAAAAGTGCTTTTAAGAAGACAAAGAAGCCATTGTCAACAACTCAATGAGTTTGAGAGAGGTCGTGTAATAGAGATACGAGACGAGGAATTTTATTTCCGTGATACTGCAGAAAGACTTGGAATGTATCCAATGTGCTAGATTGTTGGCAGAAGTGGTCAAGGAAAGTCCTAGCTCAAGAAGACCGGGTTCCGGGTGGCCACGTGACAGTACTGAAAGAGAAGACCCTCTGTGTCCAGATTATGGCTGTAGCGCATCGTACTGTGTCTGCAGCAGAAATTCGAGTTGCAGTGGGCACCACAGTAACACAGCGAACTATTACAAATCGGTTACTTGAAGGACAGCTCCGAGCCAGACGCCCTGTAGCGTGCATTCCACTGATTCCAAAATACTGCCGTCTCAAGCAAGAGCTCATTGAAGAACGGAGCAGAGATCTGTTGTGTTTACTGATGAAATCCGGTTCTGCCTTGGTACCAGTGATGGCCGTGTGTTGGTTAAAAGGAAGCCAGGTGAGCGTCTGCAATCAACCTGTCTGCGGCCTAGACACACTGGACTCCACGTGGAGTTATGATCTGAAGAGATATTTCGTATGACACGATAGCACTTTCGTGATTATCCGTCATGCACTCTGATTCCAAATTTCTACATCAGTCTGGTGATTCAACCTGTTTTGCAGCCATTCATGAACAACATTCAAGGGCTGTTTCCCGACAGGATAACGCTCGCACGCATACCGCAATTGTAACCCGACATGCTCCACAGAGTGTCAACATGTTGCCTTGGCCTGCTAGATCACCAGCTCTTTCTCCAACTGAGCACGTGGACATAATTGGACGACAGCTCTAGCGTCATTCGCAACCAGCATTAAGGGTTCCTGTATTGACAGACAAAGTGCAACAGGCATGGAACTCCATCCCACAAACTGAAGTCAGCACCTGCACGACACAATGCATGCAAGTTTGCCGGCCTTGTATTCAAAATTCTGGCGGTTATGCTGGTTATTAATGTACCAGCATTTAACATTTGAAATGGCTATTCTCACGCTTGCATTAACCTGTGATCATGACAATTTAATTAATTAAACATGTTACTTAGACAAATGCATTGCCGAAATTCCATTACTCTACATTAATTTTTTCTAGATGTTGTAATTTTTTTTCCATCAGTGTAAATTATTTTCTTTCCTTGCTTACTAAATATAGCTCTAGAAGTGTATGTATCAAAGAGACATCAATAACTTACAAAATAGAATTTTCATTTGTAATAATTTCTGCATTTTTTTGTGAATGATATATATTCTGCCTTAACACAATTTAGAGTTTTATTATGTTTTAGAGTCATTAGGATTTTTTTGGGATAGGAGATGGGAAGAATAAGCAGTGCCCTCGCCGGGACTCGAACCACGGACCTCTCGAATACGCGTCAAGTGTGCTGACCACTGCACCACGAAGGCGTGCGAAGAAAGCGGGAGAAATAACTTATAATGTAAATACATTTAATTTGTGTCATGAAGACCCTCTTGAGACTAATAAACAAAGATGCTAATCTACAGTCGTATATAATGCTGCTGGAAAGAAGGAATAAAAAGATTGATTATTATTATATTCCATTAAAGCTCCTTGATCATACGAAGAAATTAAATAGTCATTATAATACATATGTTTTAAATAACATTATTTATAATAAATTAGCAAATAATTAAAAATATTTGTTACTTACAAAAATTCAAACTTAACAAGTTTTTCGTAATTTTATTAAATCTATAAAAAGCAAGAATGGATAAAGCAATAAAAAGCTGAGCGTAGTTATACTTATGCACTGCCTTTAGGAAAAAAATAAGAATTATCTTCCTTATGTTGAAAGAAACATTACAATCCTTCTGGAAAATCATTCAGAACTTTCAGAAAGATCGTTATATCAGGACAGATGGTTATATTGAGAGTCACAGTAATGCGAGCTGATTGTAAAGTGTGTATAGCTATAGCCACAAGTTATCGCTTGATATAATTTCAAATAGTATGGAAGCATTTATTGTTGAAGAGAATCTTATTTGTTCTCATTTATGGAAATAAATTATCAGTATCATTTGACATCGTTAACTGCAAAAGTTTTATTAGGAATTTCCAAATAAATAAGAATTATGATAGTGATATTTTGCACAAAAAGGCTATTTAAAGCTTTTCAAATGAAATGTTTTATCTTCCCGTTAAGTACTGAGCTCTAAAAGTAATACTGTAAATCAGCAAAATTTAAAGAATCTTAAAGCGCAGATCCATATGAAGTTATAATCGTGCATTTAATTAAATGTACCCTAAAAAGTACTGCTAAAAGAAGATATCAACAATATAAAACTAAAATTATTCTTCCAGTTGAAAACCAGTAAGATAGTCACCTTAGATGTTAAATATTTGGAAATTTTTCATAAAAATATTCAGGGCGGGGTAAAATTCTACAAATAAATTCCAAGCGGATTTTAAGAGAATTAGCATTATGTTGCAGGAAATGTTACATTCCTCTAAATAAATATAGAGTTTCAAATCGTCGTAAATTTAAGTTTATTTCATCACTCATTTTACTCATTTACGGCCAATATAATAATATTATCTGGCACTGTCGTTTGATTATTTCAACATATCACTTAAGCATAATTAGTATACCTTGTTGAACATTTCATCAAGGAAAATTCATTTTGACAACTCAAGTATGATCTCTGTTCTTTTGAAAAGACAAGAATTTAGATAAATTTCCGATATAAATAATGTCGTTATGTTATAAACTTGAGTAAGATTAAAGAATCGCAAATTAAATAGAAATTAGGAAATAAAAGTTTGAGACCTTTGAAGGTGGTATGAAAGCCTTACGCGTTTGCAGTTCTGAAAAATTCTGTCTCTGGTCTAAGGTAATCTTTAAATCTATTGCAAATTAAAGTAGAATTCTTAAAGGTTTGCTCGCGGAAGACTAACCAATATTACACACTGCCGTAATGCGTTCATTTCTAAGTAAAAGAAGATGAAGAAGAAAGCGCACAGCCTACACGTGACGCTTGAATAGATATTATGAAATACGGTCAGTGCAATATAAATCCTCTTTCTTCTGAAGTGGGACGTTCTAGGCTCATCTATAACCCGAGAAATTAAAAATTCATCTCTAGACGTAGAGGTAATAAACTCATTTTCAGATGAGAAATTCCAGGTATCCAAATTTAATGGAATCATAAGACGTTCTATCTATAAGAAATAATTGTTAGAAAGATGGAAGTTTGCTGCTTCTTGTAAGAATGTTCCCGATTTCATAAAACTAGCTTATTTTTTATTTACATATGCCTCGAAACCGAGTGACTGTATGATGATGTCAATACACAGATCTAAAATGGAGTGTGCTAGAAGCTTAACTGTTTTTTGCAATATATATTTAAACAGAACAAGAATCAAAAGCTGTTCACGTTATAAACATACTACATAGTTTCACAAAATGTATCTAAATCAAAGTGCACGCTTATTAATTTCCTTTGCCTTTTATCGTAATGTGACTCATAGATAATTTCTCAAATCTAGATTTTGCACATATCTCCTGAAACATGCAAGTTTGTCTTAAATTAAGTTTAGACAGAATACAGATAATTTCATACACATACACATTTGATAAATACTTTATTAACTCAAGTATGATGCTTTTATTATAGTATATTTCATATCTGGGCAGCGTTCAAAAACCACTGATGCGAGCAAGTTTTATGTTCCATTTACTTCTACGCAATTTTATGCAGATTTTGTAAATTATGGGTCAGTTTGCCTTCAAATAAAGCCGCAGAAAGTTTTGAAGTCTGTGCAGTATTCCGCGATGACGTTAGTGTACTGATAACAACAAGAAAATGGATCATGAAAAATACCAAGTAACCTAATATCACAAATCAACTGAAGAATAATAGATATTAATCAACCTTCTGAATAATCCTAAATTTGCGAATACGAAAAAAAAATTAAAAATGAGTAACTGAAATAGTTTTATTTCAAAGTATAGGAAAAAGTTCCCAGTAATGTGATTTCTTTGTAATTGGTGTAAAGAACTCCCTTTCCGTGGGACAACCGAAATGGCACATTATTTCTGGCCCAGTGCCAAGTATAGGCAGATCACCTGGCGCACTCTCGCTCCACGTGATTGGAAGGCTTTCCCGTGGACTAAGATTCTTCTGAAGTCAAATATCGATTCAGGGATCAGGTTTCCTCGTGTTAGCGTTCGCTTCTATCTCTTCTAACAAACTGGAAAAGTTTCATTACTTGCTCCTTTCTTGTTTCGCTCTGAAGTATTTTATCATTAAAAACAAATGAAAGTTTTTTCAATCAAAATAAAAGAAATAAGAACACGTTGAATAAACTTATTCCCCCCCCTTTTTATCGAAAGATGGTTTTCTTATTTATATCTTAGATATAAAACTTAATTTAAAATGTTTAAATTAATATAACCGCATTCCATTGCTTAAACCAATTTAAAGCTGTATTAAAGTATGGGTTGTTTGAAGAGGACTATAAAAACTCAGTAGAATAACACATTTTTTAAAATGGGTCGAGAAAGATATTTTTTGTTCAAAAACCCTGTAGATTCATTAGGTTAAATCAGCAATGTCTTTGCAGAGACCCGAACGTGGACCTCTCGAATACGCGCCGAGTGTGTTACCGTTACACCATGAAGACATGCTGGAAAGAGGAAGAAAATATCTTATAACCTCATATTCATTTACTGTCTCCACACTGCTCCTTTTTTGAAAATGATTTTTGACTTTTCTTCCTATGAGCTAGTTTTCTCTAACGGATCGCCATCTGTTACTGGTAGTGAAGAAATCATTACATTCATTATACTCCTAATTAAGTCTATTTGCGTATCCTTTTTAAGTATTTCAAAACGTTTTTAGTAGGAATATTTAACTATGCTGTTGTACATTAATTTGCATTGGCGAGTGATGAAATTACTTGAAAAATGTGATTTACTCAGTAATATTACGGAGAATTAAAGAAAAATCTTTCTAAAATCCCATTTCTAAAGTACGAAGTCAAAAGAAAGTGTGCTGCGTTAGACATGTTCTTTAACAGCATTGATCAATTACTATTGCCTGGTTTTTATTTCAGATTTGGACTAAACAGGTGTCTCTAGAAATGTTTTTGCACGTAATGGCAAACTAATGTACTATTGGTGCCGAACATTTTATTTCATTGTCAAATTATATTTTAAACGCCGATATAATAATGTTAGTTTAAATATAACTTCTAAGTAAATGTTAAATAAAATGAATTCTAGGCTTTTTGCTAAGAAAAATTAAGCTGTTATTAATAATAGATGAAATTCATTCAACAGAATAAAAATCAGTTTTAGTATTGTTCCGGTAATATAACGCTTGCAAGTCAAAACATTTTACAATTCGAAAAATATACGTTTTTGAGTAATAAATAGTATGGAAATACTTATATTTACTTCATTTAAAGAGAATTTAATATCTGTATTACATTTAAAGACATATTTAATAAGATTTCCTTTCATTACAGTACAAGCAAATACATATTTGAACAGTTTTAACAGAAATCTTAAACAAAAACTGTAGGATAACATAACGTTTCTAAATTACAATGTACTACAGGAATGAATGACAAGGCAAACAAAGAAAAGAAGGTAGAAGTAATTGAACATCAAGGAAAGAAAGGAGTAATTAATTATCAGTGTTCGCATTTTAACATTATATTCACCTATTATTTTTACAAGCAGCTATTCGCATTTCGCTCAATGTCTTGTTAAATTAGCTTAAAGTAATTTTCCCATATAAAGCTGTAAGGTTTATCCTAACTTTATTAACAGTTATTTTAAGTTATGCACCTTTTCTATCTAATCTAATTTCAGCTTACAATTTCCTACCAGAATGTAATTTCAGAAATGCAGTTAATGCAAATGAGTAAGAGTATTATTTAAGTCGATGTTTCGCCGACTTCGAAAGAGAGAAAGAGTCTGATTTTCCTGACTAGCGCGCGTTTGCCTTTTGGCTACGTTCTCTCTTAACTACCACGCTCGGCTATACTTTAGGTCCTAAATATTAATTATATTGGCTTCGCCGATGTAATTAATATTTAGGGGCCAACTACTTAGAAACCTGATAGCTTCGGCTATATCTTTCAGATAGCTTTAGTTAAGCTTAGTTTAGTTTAAATTCATAATTATTTAAGTTCAAGCACAAGTGGAGGCTTTGTGTATACTCCGAGTAGGAGTTGATTGTATTTATTCTGAGAAATAAAGGGTAGTTAACCTTTTTTTACGTCTTACGTGTTTATTCTCACACTTAAATTTCCTTGTCAGTGTTCGTGGGGTTCTAAGATTGAACATTGGAATTAAACAAGTAAAACCCCACAGAGCATATCAATAATTACTAATTTTGTTAATATCATAAAAGACAACTTCCTTAATGATAGCGTACACAAAAGCTTAAATGTGACATCAACGACAGATCATAAAATGAAGAAAAATTTCTGAGGCTCATCATAAATAGTTCTAATTTAGACGGTTACTGATCATGAAAAGAAATAATAAAGCCATATTGTGTAATCCGTTGTGTGCTACTGTTACTTATCTCTAATCTTTAAATGTGGATAGGTCAGGATTGAAAAAATAGTAAATCTAATCTTGGCTATATATTACAGGTATCAGTGGCGGCATTACGTCATCATGTGGTCTATACTTGATAGACAAGACTGAACTGAAAGTATAACAAGGAAAACAAAACAATAAGTAGATTAAATAACCTGAATTTAGAGATATACACACAAAAATAGATAATGCTAAAACAAATTTAGAAAGAAAAATCTATAAATTAGTATTAGTTTGCCTACGTTTTAAAACAGAGCAGTAAGCATTATAGAATTATTTTTACAGTTGTAAAATACCATAATGCAGAAAGTCTCATCACACCTTGATCATACCTTTGTAAATAGCAGTTTTCTCCTTGGAAGATATATTATTGCTGAAAAGCTACGTTTACAAATGAAAGTATCCTCAGGCATCTCAACTAGGAGAAAATGCAGCATTCATTTACACGTGATCAGGCAATAATTTAACTTTTTTTTTAGTCCAAAGGGGCTTTGCCCCTGAAGGACTATTGTTTTCGTTTTGCGATTTTGCATTGATTCACTCTAAATGTCCGATTCACTTTTCAAATTGTTGCCACCAAATGTTATCGCCCTGTATTATATTTAAAGAAATTAAATAATGAAGAATCTGCATAAATGTAAGTAGATTTCTCCAAATGTGATAAAACAACGGAACATATAGCCATCCAATTTCGAATAACGGAATCCTCCTCAGAATATGGGCATCCGGAAGCTCAAATTTGGAATTTATTTTATTACCTATTTCATATTTTGTAAAACTTTAACGAATCTTTGATGAAGAAACCCAACGATTTAAAAGCGAGCAATGGCAACACTCTACGGGAAAAAAACCTTTTTACCTCCAGCGCGTGGAACTGCGTATTGGAAATTCTAAAGATATGCTCATTTTAAAATTATTTTGCGATATTGCTGTTGAATTAAATTTTATCGTTTAAGTGCGAAGACCATCATATTTAATAAATAAAAGTAACACACAAAACGTTAAAAAAAGACCCTTTGGGCGTAATATAAAATCTGAAAGCTTTCAGATTTTTTTACAGCATTGAAATTCATAATATATAAATACACTGCGTTACCTGTATAATGAGACGATACGATGCAATAAGACATGTACGTATAAAAGAAGAAAAGGGATAACGTACTCGTATATTTACTGAACAGTTAAATAATGAAGAAAGTTAAGGATTACACATATTTGCTTAACACGTAAATGATGGAGAAAGATAATGACCATAAATTTGATAAATGCTTGAATAATGAAAAAAAGGTAATGATCACACAAAAGTAAGAATTTTAATGTTTCATGTAAAGACTTCTTAATAAGAGGAAAAAAGTACATTTTTTGTATGAAACATGAAAAGCCAATAGACGAATCGACAGAAATTATTCTTTCTAAACTTAAGATCCTTGTATCATTCACGCAGAGTGCCGACGTTCGTTACTTTCCTTGATATTACTAAGAGACAAGAGATTAGAAGTTTTACATTTAGTACATTACACAATCTAATAGAAAAAACCAGTCCTTTATATGTCTTTATGTTAAAAGATGAAGATGAAAATTAAAATATTTTCTATTATAGGAAACTCAGAATAAAATCGTAAGATTTAAAAAAATTCGTCATTTTCTTTTAAGTTTTATAACACGTCTCAAGTGAAATCCGAAAGAATAATGAAGCCAGATACTTATAGTTAGTTTCAGGAATTTCGGTTTAGAAGTGATTATTCCAGACCCAGCATAACGGAAGAGCAACAGTACCCTGGAACACTTTAGAATATGTATTTATGATTCCGATATTTATTCTCGATGAGCCTTTCTGGTTTAAAATAACTGACATAACCAAGACGAAAAGTCATTAGACTCCAAAATACCGTCATTACGAGAGATTTTCGGTGCGTATGTCAATTTTCCCTTTTTATGATTCAACGAGGAATGTCATGTTTTATATTATGTGTCTATTTAATAGGGCCTATTTTGATATTCTAAGTGATGCAAACTGGATACATTTCCTAAATGTTAAAATCATATAAAAGTGTTCGAATTTCACTTTTAAACATGCGCTTCTAATTGCAAAGCTTTACAGATGAAGTACAGAATTTTGTAAAATTTTCAGCACTGCGAATTCAGGGGTCTCGCAAATACAAAATTTAAATTTTCACATGGTCGCCATAGAGAAACGTCAAAGTAATGAAATGTTCATAAGTTTAAAAGAAGTAAATACAATACGTGCCATATCATTTAGTGAAAAATTTAATGCGATATTTATAATTAATAGTTTTAAGGCGTAAGTTATACTATTAATAACAACTGCTGATTTGTGAAATTCAGAACAATTAATGGCTAAAACAAGCCAGTTTTATTCTGCAGTTTTACCTATATATGATTAAAAATTGGAACAATTCTGTTAATAATAGGCACTAAAACACTGAAAAACACGGACGAGATGTCAATGAAGAGTAAATTTCTTCTTTATCTAATATCTCAGCGAATATGCACTTAAGAAGCACAAAACATATTGTATTGAACCTACCAAAACATAATGAACACTTTACTACATGAACATTTGACTTTAGGATATATATAGTAATTAACCTTATGAAACCCTTGTATATATATAGTAATTTAAACTTATGAAAACCTTGTAAAATATTTTGTTTTCCTGTTTACCGTGTGTCTTCGTGGTGTAATTGAAAAGAGCGTCCGTTTGTTTATTATTACTTTTGGAACTGAAGCCTGTAGTCATGGTTTTTCAAATACTCTCTGTACATGCTCTCGAAATTTCGTTTTTCCTCATTAAAGGTTTATTGATTAGTATAAAAACTTGTACATCCTAAGAAACGTTTTCCAGAAAGGTAGGTAAAGGTTGAATTTTTTTAAATATTGATCCTAACGTGCGCTCATAAAGTTTTTTGAAGTAAGCTAAATAATGTTTGCAAAACATCTAAATCTTCATAGAGCAAAGAATCCATTTATTGAATTATTCATTACAGTTTAATGAATTTAAGAAGAGTGAGTTCCATATTTTTAAGTGAAAAATTCTCGGACGTATTTAAGATTCAATTTATTGATTTGCACACTTTTTATACGCCACTTCTAATTCGAATTTGAAGTCAAGATTCTACTTCATTTTAAGATATTTTGAAATTTCAGTTACATAACTAGAATGCATTTATTGGGAAATAAAGTCCGAAATCACCTTTTTCTGTATGCGTATATAGGTAAAACCAAAATATGTATTTTCTGTGAAAGCCACATACAAAATTCGACGTATTTTACAACTTTAAAATTTCACGAGAATATGTAAATCTCTTCCATTTTATTTTTTTTTATTCGGATTCGATCCTGACGAAACTGAACTGATTTTATTATTCTTGAAATCTTTTATAGCAAAGCAAAGTTTAATTTCCTTCCTTTGACTGTTTTTTAAGATGTTAAAATGTGTTACTGAGCAAATATTGAAATTCTGATATTTCTACTTTTGTATAGCATATTGTTCTTAAATATGATTATTTCTTATAATTATAAGCCTCTGATTTAATATTGCTAGTTTGACTTATTTCAAGCGCATAATTTGACACAAAAAATTTGGCTCCTCTTTCGAGGGAAAGGAAAAGCTTATTTTGCTTCTTTAAAGAATTTAGGGAAAAGAAAAGATGACTTTAGAGAAAGACTTTAGGAAAATGATTATTAAAAACTTTAGGGAAATGATTCTCAAAATATGGGTCACGTCATCAGTGAGCCACGTCACAGCTTTTGGCGACGAAAAGTTTGAAGTTTCACTAGTTCTCCATACAGTTCTGTATGCTTATTTAAATTTACATTAACGATTACTCATATTAATTCATAATTAATCCATTATTACATATAACAAAAACTGCGTGCATGTAGATCCCAAAAACGCTTATTTATACTCAGGGCGAGTCACGATGCGAGCCAATGCTCTAGGCTACTTAGAAGAGCTGGTAAATGAAATTACACTGCTGGCCACCCAAATTGCAACACCAAGAAAGACAAGAGATATCACAACAAAATTTATTTAGTAGATAACATATTGACCAAGTATCAAATGATTAAATTTATAGACTTATGTGAAGTGTGGTTCCTTTCAGAATCAGTAGCCAGAGTAGCCGCCATTGTTGAAGATCACCGCTGCCACACGCCTCGGCATTGATTCAAAGAGACTTTGGATGTGTTGTTGAGTTACAGCAGACCAAGCAGCTTCCACACGTTGCCAAAGTTGATCTGGTGTGGCAGCTTGGGATGTAATCTGGGTCAATCGTTCAGCAACCATGGACCACATGTTTTCCATTGGCGAAAGGTCCGGAAAGCGAGCCGGCCAGGGAAGCAGTTCAATCTGGCGATTGACGAAGAACCCTTGGAGAATGCGTGCCACGTGTGATCGCGCCTTATCCTGTTGAAATATGGCTGTGGGCAAGCCTTGAAGGTAAGGAAGGACAACTGGCTCCAACACCTCGGAGATGTAGCGCTGGTTGTTTAAAGTACCGACAATGCGTACTAGGGGAGTGCGAAAGTGATATCCAATATCGCCCCATACCATAATATCCGGTGCAGGACCAGTGTGGCAGTGCATAAAGCAGCTGTTCAGCATCCTCTCTCCACGATGTCTCCAGACTCGAATCCGACCATCGTGGTGTTGCAGACAGAAGCGTGACTCGTCAGTAAATACAATATCATTCCATTCTTCCTTCCACATCCTTCTTTCATCGAACATTGGCGGCGGAGACGTCTGTGGTTCTGCGTCAAGGGTAGACGAAGTAATGGACGTCTTGCGGGCAGACCACTCTGTTGTAAAGGGCGTCGAATGGTGCGCGCAGATACTGGATAATGCGTTATAGACTGAATGTGCTGTGCTATGGTTCGTGATGTGACTGAGCGATCCGTCACTGCCATGCGCACAATGTTTCTGTCATCACGTGAAGTGGTACACTGAAGTGGATGAAATCGAACACGTCGGTCTGTTGTACCCTCCTGCATCCAGCAGTCATATATCCGGATTACAGTTGTTTGGTTTCGTCCAACACGACTTCCTATTTCCCTGAAAGATAATCCACACTCTCGGTAAGCGACTATCCTTCCTCTGTCGAACTCGGATACTTGATCAAACCATGATCGCTGTTTACTACGAGGCATAAGTGATCGTTTTTTGAAAATAATCCACAAGGGAAACACAATTGCCGAACTTGAAATCGTCGAAAACTCCAAGCCTTAAATAGCGCTTTGAAGTGGCGCCACAGGCGCGAGTGATGTGCGTCTGCGCTGAAATTCTAATCATTTGCATATCTCACCTCCGCTAATGCATGTTGTAAATTTTATGTTATTTGCATGCTTCCTTCGGGGTGTTGCATTTACAGTGGCCAGCAGTGTAGATTTACTCACGCATGTTAAACTATTTCCTTCAAATGACATTGATATAAGGAGTCACTCCAATTAATAAAATAATCATATAATCAAATTACTAGTAAAATCTTAATTTTTGATCTAAACCACAAGATTCGCGAATTGTAGTAAATAATTAATAAAAATAGTCTTAGAGTTATCCAAAGCCTTCAAAACCATTAGCAGTCTTTGTTTTTGTTTCTATTGCTATTATTTTTATTCTGTTATTGAAGTCTAAGCTAAAACGAGTTCTAGATGAAATATTCAAATTAAAATTTGGTTTAAAAATGCCAATTAACCATTTTTTCTTTCTATTAGGCAGGTTTTTTTACATTAGCATTTTTACAGGAAAACATTGTAGAAGGCAAAAAAATTCCTGATAATATATGAAACCAAAACTTCGTAGAAGTTTGTTACAGAATTATGGAAATAACATTTGACAGAGCGACTCGAAATTTTGCATGCACGTATATTAATAAATGTTAATATGCATTTATTATTATACGTATATTCCGAATTTCGTAGTTATCTTAAGGAAAACCTGAAACACTGTATAGACTAAAGTAGCCATAATGCCTTATCTCAAATTTTGCCCGTAAATAAACAAGTGGCAGTCAAAACTTGCGTATCTCTAGTGCGTTTCCGAAGGAAAGTTGAACAAATCTTGTAAGAAGGATTGCTTCGATTTTTTAGGTAGTTCTTTAATTGAACAATATAATGCTTACACATGAAGCGCTGCGAAACAGTAAAACAGAGCAAATTCATGAGCATCCCGATGGCATGTATAATCAAGACAACTGCGATAATAAGGGAGTGATTTTTTAAGTAATGAATTGACTTAAGTTGAAATGATGACTATTGACTGCTGCAACATTTCAAAAATAAATTTAGTTAACGTGCAAAAATGACCATTGAAGTTTTTTTAGATAGTGAATTCAGTTTGTTTCAGATGCCACTGTTGCAAGTCAACCGACAGTACTTGCTTTATATGCGTTAGTTACACACAGCTCACACATTTAAAACGGATTTTAAGCGTGTTTAAAACTCATTCTCTTTACTATTTGCAGTTTCTCGGAAATTTGATATTTTCGTTAATTTTGTTCTTCGTAGTTATATTATAGGTTTAGTTTAATGCTGATTAACTATTTTCTATAAGATTTAGATTACGTCTATAGGTTTCAGTAGTTTTCAATATTTTGTTATAATGGATTATTATTGCATCACTACTTTGGTTTGAAGATGCTTTCTTCTATTTCATGCAGGGAAAATATAAAAACAATATTTAAAAAATCAGAATTTTTTTTCAAGTAAAACTATCGGTAAGTAAAACATGTACTCTCCTTTTCCGCATCCTTGCTCTTTGAAATAAGGGGCATTTTACTAACAGTAAAATACTTGTTAGAAATAATTGCCTGTCTGAAAAAGTATCGAAACTTCCTGTTAATAAACGTCAAAAAACCTTTTCTGTCGGAAAAAATTTAACTAATACAGAAGTAAAACATTAAAATAATTAATTTTTGATTTTTTTCAGACTAAGCGAAGTAGTTTGCTTTCTTGATTACATTTTTATCTTCACCATGTATCTGGCAATTATGCATTGCTTTTGAAGGATGAGAAATTCCTTGTAATATCTGTGAAATTATCATACCTAATTTTTAGCTAGAGAATATGAAGTGAACGAGATAGCCTTAATTTATATACTTCCATATAAGTGTAAATTCATTCCTAAATCAATATGTTGTGTACTGAGTCTCTTAATCAAGTAAAAATAAACATTTTATAGTATAACCAAAAGGATATATTTCACTAAAACGTGTAAGCGAATGACGCTTTTCACTTTGGAGTTCGTAGGCAAAGTCTTTTCTCTCATTGCAGAGTAAAAGAACGCCGAGTAACAAGCTATCCCATTTCATGGAGGCGGGAAGAAGGGGACCACTCCATTGGGCCCGAGGAAGATAAAAAAAAAAAGAAAAAAGCCCGAAATGGAAGCTCGTAGGGCATCCCCATTCGATCGATTCCGTGTTTGCGTCCTTCTATGCAAGGGGTCCTTTGTTGGAGCTGGCATTCTCGCCGACATTTGTGCGTCAATACAATATGTCCGAGGCGAAGATTCGAGAGCTTCAATTTATAAATTTTTATTTTTTCACTAACACTTATAATGAAATTCCTTTTTAGACTAATGAAATTGATTTAAATTTCCGTTAAATTACGTAATTAATAATTTTTCCAAAGCATGTGCTGAGACCAAATTTTAATTAATTGTAATTATGCTTTTGTAATTATGCTCAGGAATTTTTCGAAAGTGAACATTAAATATTACTGTTAATTTTACGAGTAACGACAGTTCTAAATAATCTATGATACCTTCTAGAATCCAAAATATAAGAATTTAAAATCTCCAGTAAGTGGATTCTCTTTATTCTTTGTAATTTTTGTCACTTACGTGACTTCAAAAATTCTCTGTTAACGTGTGTAACTCGAATGAGTTCCTACTGTCTACGCAAACAAGTTTATCAGTATCATTAATACCTTGCATTGAGTAATCAAAACCGTTTAAAGGAAACCTTCCTGCAGTTAAAGTTCTTTAACATTATGTAAATGTTTTCAAATTTTACTCCAAAAACATTTTTATTCAGTCTGTATGTCAGTTTCTTTGAAATATGATTGTTCAAATTTAATACTGATGTAGTGTTAAATTGACTATAAGAACGTGTACATTATGAACTACATTTCACAGGCATTTCAAAAAGATTTTAACAAAAAGTATTTTCCTAAATTTCTCATACTTTCGAATGTCATAATTGAATATGTTGACAATAGTAAATGAATAAAATAATAAATGAATAAGCTGTTTACAATTTCAATGGAATTGAAAGAAGCCATTTTGTATTAAGTGATGTAGATGCAACAAATGAAACAGGAATATATTTCAGATAAATGTAATTTTCTCCTAAATCACGACTTCGGGAAATGCTTGTACGTCCATTAGGGTGTACGAGAAAAATTTTATTACATAAATTCTGAATTATATCATTGAAGATATTTTTAAAAGATCTACCGAGCCATTAAATACAACTTCATAAGACATATTATGTGGATAAAGAAACTGAAACAAGTTAATTAGACTTGAGAATAATTTTTAGTGCTTCAGAATACAACTTCGTACTAGATCCCATGCACAGCATTTTATAAATATCACGTCCTTAGCATAAATTGAGAAAATTACCATACATTTATTCAATGTAAGACTCTTTATCTTAATTTCTATGACATTCTTAGCAGCATGAAGAAACTTACTTACAAAGGTTTGCATGATAAAATTTATATCGATATCAAAAACACGTACATTATCAAATTAAAGTATACACAAATTTCATTTCTTAAAGAACTATTTAGATTTTTGAATTTTCAATTTCGATAAAGTTTAGTAAATTTCACAGACCTTAAGATATAGAGAATATTTTACAAATCTTAAGCATTTAGAATATTTTTCTGAATTTATACTTTTATACAGCTACTAGAAGAATTCAATAAAAAGTTTTTTTTAAAATTTCAATGAAAATACAGAGCTCAGATAAGCATAAATAGAGAATTATGTAATTTTACTGGCATAACAAACTAGAATATTAGTGAATAATCTATTAAAAATCTTTCTAAATAAAACGCACTCCTCACCGCATGTTTCTGTTAGAATTATTTCCCCAGGCCGGTACTCATCCCGAGGATATACAGACAGCCAGTCTACTCCTGGGCCACGGAACTGAAAATCAATACTGTTCTCTTTGGGGAGAGTAGTGTAATATGCTTCCTATAAAGAATTTCAAAAAAATCACCTTCTCTTCTTTTTCGAGTGGTCCCGTCTCGATGTCGGATTGACTTCATATGCATACTACAGCTGTACCGAAACGTCTACATTCAGCCGACTTTAAGCGTCTTTTCAAAAGAGGTAGTTTTTAATTTACTGAAGAAGTAACTAAGCAATGGAGAATCGAATAAAGTTGATGAACGTCAAGCATTCCGAACAGATAAAGACAAACCTGAAATGAATTTTCAGTCAAAATGCCGGAAATAGTAATTGACGCCTTATCAGAGCAATGATATTGAGTGATGCAATAATCTTAGTTACTATATTCAATTCTCAACAAGTAAAGGCCTTTAAATAATTGGTAAAAAATAAAGTTTAATAAGTTTATTTGTGTCTCATTATATGCATTAAGTTTCAGAATCAGAAACTTGATCATAATTTTCTTGACATTTCATTCTGGAGAATTTTCCTATCTTACTTCCTACATTCTTTCTTATCCTTTTTATCAAAGGAATTCTACTTTGACTTTAAAATTTGTTTCTCAAACCTCTTAAGCCTTTCATTTTGTAGCACTGCTGGTTGGTTGGCAATTAACATAGTTGGTAAAGATGATGAGGGCGAATACTAATAAGACTATTATTCTAGAGAATGTGGCAGCAGTCATGCGTGGGAAAAATAGTCTTTTCATTATTAACCCATATTTATGAGTTAATATTCCCAACATTCGCAAGTTATAGACATCTGCATTTAAAAATGTATGCTAAATGGTATTAATTTATAATTACTCGTAAATTCCCAACTATATTTTGAAAAACATCAGTCTGAGATAATATGTGACACCTAATTAAATATAAGAGGCTTTTTATTTAGTTACTTCAAGAATGTTATTATTCAGATACTTATCTAAGATAAGGATATTGGAAAGCTGTTTTAATGCGTTGGCATAGCTTATTTTTGTTGAAGTAATTGGCATGGAAGTTATACAAACAGAATGAGCAGCTCTAAAATAAATACCATAGAATTGCACAGAAAATTATATTTTAAATATTTAGAAAGTTAAAAATTTATTGCGTTATAATAGTTGGTTATTCTTTATTCCCTAAATGTCGTTTATAATTTACCATATTCTCAAACTCTTTGAAATAACTTTAGACACAAGATAGCTGCGGGCGTTTTAATGGGATACTTGTTAATAGAATCTAGCCTTACCTAAAGTAAATAGCATAGAATATTTGCGAATTTAGTAAAATTTTGATAAAAACATGTGATTTTGGCAAATCCTTAATTCTCAAAAAAAAAAAAATCTTGTTTGTTATGGAAACGTTCTACTCAAATGTATTAGACGATTGGAATAAAAATGAAAGTGCACGTCAATAGCTTTCCCTGAAATGACTACTGAAAGTTCACAGAAGCAATGAAGTAATAAATTATTCTGTCGAAATATGGATTCCTATAAATGAACATATATTAAGTAAGAATTTTTGTTTGCTAATTCCACTCTTTTAAGAAGTAATATACATTTGGTTATATAATAAGCTCGCATAAAGTTATAGTTAGTAACTGTTAGATCTGAACGATGTCAGTATTTTCGCAGTAAATAAACAATGGTGTGTAAACAATAAGGTCTTGATAGGTTTTCACATACCTTGCTATGTTATGCAGCAATGTTTGAAGGCAGTAGAAAGCATATCATAGTATTCCTCAAGATGTAAGACTGGGAAAAGTGAAAACCACTGAGCAAGAAAAGAATTTAAAGGGCCCTTATTTAAAATTGGGTTCCGGGTGCAAAAGAACGGAAATCTCCAAGTAACATGCGGCAGGAACAAAAGTGCAATCCTCAGCAGAAGGTATTAACAATGATGGCTGCCATTCAGAATATGTACCGGCTATTCATGCTCAGTTCCAGGTTAATGGGATTTTATAAAGTTATTGCCCATTCTATTACAGAGTTGACCACACAGGCGGAGTCGTTGCTGGCGGCTGGTGCCGTATCGACCGAAAACCACCCAAATGAGTTCGACTTGATTAGGTGTGGATACAATATAGCAGATATCTTCACTCTCAAAGGTTCTAGTAACAGCAGCTGTACATCGAGGTTTAGCATAATCGTCCATAAAGAGAAGCTAAGGAGCCGCAAATTCTAAAAACAATATATATGAAGAATAAGAGAAGATTGGTATAAAACAGCCGTCAGTGGTTGAACCACCTTAGACGATGTCGATCTCAGTATAGTTATTAAAAATTATACTTCCCAAATGAAGGCTCTACCATTTTCAATCTGTGCCTTTCGATGATGTTGGAAAGGTTGATTGCATGTTCCCGCTCTCTTCAGATATTTAGACGTCCGGAATCGTTAGTGAGACTGAAAGATTTTCATCGATGAAGAGCACCCGATTTCATTGCTGAACTCTATAGTCCTCGTTCTCGGTGCCAGAACAAAACGCTGTTCGTGATAAGTCGGTTACAGTTATACGCACCCATACTGGTACCCGAGCGAACAAAGCAGCTTCGTGCGGTCTGCACATGCAATGAAATAATCTGGATCAAGATATATTTTACCGAAGTGCAATTTAAGTCGTCGACTAGCAAGAATGCTAAAGCCGGAATATCATTTTTAATCAAACATGGCTGGAAACATTAACAGCGAGATACGATTGCTAGAAGCTCTCTCTCTCCTCATATATTCTTAGCTTAAATACAATCAAAGCTAATTTGCATTCTGGTGTGGAATACGGAAAAGAGAAGTTCTAGAAAAGACGAAAAGCCTAATAACTGGTTAATTAACATAAGCTACTTTACAGGTTACCTAAATTCCAGTTTCGTTTAAGAAATTGTGTTATATGTTATGCACTGCTGCATAGAAATTATGAACTTTTACTCAAAAATAATATTACGTAGTGCCGGGACTTAAAATACGATAGTCCTTCCAGCATGATAAAACGTAAAAAATTATAATTTAAAAACCAGAAACTATAATAAAGCATACTTTTTATAATTAGTTATCAAATAAATTACTTTTGTATAATTACTTAATAAATAACTTACTTTGTATAATTATTTAATAAATAAATATATTTTAATAAATTAGGTTTCTAAAATATTTTCCTTCTACAGTTACCGTGGTATCAAAAACCCCGGTTACCGTGTGTTTTATACTCAGAGATTACACTAATTAGCATATCAGAAATTATAGCCTTACCACCAAAGTTACTGCTGAATTTAGTTTTCTGATGGAATCTCGGATATATTTGCACACTTTGCATTGGATATTGCAGCACATGAAATAAACACAAGGGTCAGAGTTGAATGAGAATCGCTGGGCACAACTTCAAGCGAATGTGTTTACATTTAATCAAATTATTCTTTCGCAAAAACACGAATCCAACTAAGAAAAGTGTCTTGTGTTCTGTTGAAAGGAATTTCATCTTGCATAAATAAATATAAGAGACTCATATTTTAATGAAGACGTTTGGATGGAAATTGTTTCTCCAACAATTTTAAAAAATTCTAGCCAGTGACTTTACTCATTGCGAAGGCTGGCCAAGTTACTCCCTCACATGATATTGCAAATCCCAAGGGCGCTCTGGGCGGGGAAGAGGCACTACGATGTAGTGAAGTAAATTCTCAATTCTAGCAGCATTTCTGGCCCTGGTTGTTAACATAACCAATTATTTGGAGCATCATCATTAAATAAGATATTCATATTGCTAAGTTTTAAATTTTTCATTATCTCGACCCCTAATGTTACAAAAGAGGATCACTTATTATTGCGGTGCTCATGATTGGCTGAGAAAGTTGTATCTAGTACAGATATTGTCTCATACCTTTCATTTTTTTATGTAGAGAGTTTATTTTTTTAAATTACTTGCTGTTAATGCTTGTTCAGAGTCTTCTATAAAAGCAGTAGGCTCCACTGTAGAGATATTAGGTTATTTCGAAGCAGGAGTCATGAAAAATGAGCAATGCCTTCCCCGGGACCCGAAACACGGACCTCTCGAATACGCGTCGAGCGTGCTGACCACTACACCACGAAGGCATGCGAAGAAGGTGGAAAAAACACCTTACAAGCTTACTGCCAAATCCTTCATTATTTGTTTCCAGAAACATACCAACTGACTCATGTTTTGTGATAAAATAAAACAACTGAAATAAGTTATATAAACATGGTATACATTAAACATTACTGCAAACGAATGAAATTTTAAATATTAAAGCTTACTGTTTAATTGCCACTTTACTCTGAGCTTTCTTTTATCCTGAATTGCTTAATAAATTCTTTTCTAACTGTGATATTACTTAGGCTATTTTTATAAAATTTTCTTATACTCAATTGATAATGCTCCACGGTTAATGATTTTATATTAAAAATCTTCATATCAGGAAGGAAGGCCTTGCATTATGATTTCAATAGATAAACTCTTATAATATATCGGTGAAGCTACAGAAATGCTATCCTAATGATAAAATACTCTTAATCTTGTTATTTGTATCATTCTGTACTTCAGGAAATAATATATGGGAGACACGTGACTATCTTTGAGTTTAAGATTTGTTATTTTTATTGACATAAAATGTTTATGCATCAGTTTACTTAACTGATCCACGTTTATTTAATGGATTTTGATTAAGCAGAGAATTGACGCTGATATCACTACTATTAATTCTGAAAAAATAACTTCATAGGAAAACTGAAACTATCCTCTTGAGCAACCCGCCTTCCCAATTTTCTTACTAAATCATTTACCTCTTTAAATCAGATGCAAGATGAACTGAAATATAATTTGAAAAGAATGTGCGCACCAGTTACAGTTTCATGAAATTTTATAAAAATCACACGAAACTGACAAGACAACATTGTAACGACAATGATATTTAACCGAATTTTGGAAGACAATTAGTTATGTCAACCACTTGTGCATTTCGGTCTATTTCTACAAACAAGAAAGAAAGATATAAAACAAGAAATAATATGACGAAAAGCAAGTTCTTCACTTCAAGCATTAGCAAATCTAAGCATATAAAATCGTACATGTCTGCTTCCGATAATTAAAAATGAAACAATCAACCCTCTTCGTGTTTTAAATGAAAATTCGAAGAAATATATCATTTCAGGAATTGTAAACTTTGTAGAAAATAATAAGTGAAAAACTGTTAGTAGAGAAAGCATTTTTCGGCAGTTCTTTGTTCGCCATTAGTTTCCCCAGCAGGCTGGGAGGAGCACTGCCTTGAGAGGTATGCTCTTCGAAATCGATGGCATTACCGGAGTCTATCTGCCTTTGATATGTGGGGGGTAGGGTCCCGCCTGATTTCAAGCAAGGGCATAACGCCACGATACTATGCACGATGACCTGCGATCGATTGCATTTGGCCAAAGGAGTTCCTCACGTCGCCTGAGATTTTCTGGAATTGTAAATGCAAAATGTAATTTAATTGGGCATTTACGATCTTCTTTCTCAGCTTTAAAATAGCGTAATCTATGCCTTCACTCGACTAAAACAAAACAGTAACCTTTACAAATAAGAAGTAATTCTTCACTTCGACTGTTCTGAAAACTGAATAAAATTTTTTAATTGCGAAACTTTAGAGCATTTCGATAAAGACTAGTATTAATCTAGTGCTAATATCAAAGAAAAAACCACAGTTTGGTATTACACCAAATTTGCATTTTCTAAAGGTGAAGTATATTTCAAACTATCATGTTTTTCCATACCTTTACTGATGACTGCGTATTCTAATTGCACTTTTAATAGGAATAATTATCTCATATCATTTAAACGTTTCATAACAAAGCACTATTGTTCGTGACAAAGCGCAAATTTCATCCTAGAAAAGTATGTTTTAAATAAATACTTAACCAGTTTTCTAACTAATGCAACTTTTTAAAACAATATGAGGATTTCTACTGCCTATAATATCTTCGTTGTAGCATTTAATTATCTATTAAAAATGTAAGATCTTAAAAACATTGCACTAAATCAGCATATTACGTATTCTGGAAAAGCAAATTGCTAAAGCAATTCTCAAAAGAAGTATCCCAAATTTTTGGGTGACGAAAATATTAGCAAGCCAGTGGGAAAGAGAAGAAAATATATGAAAAATACTAAGGAATAAAAAAAATATCCTCTTGTGAATGTTTTGAGCCCTGTATGTTTTCCATGGGAAGTCGATAAAGAGGAAAACAATAATATGTTGATAAAAAGATTGTGGTAGCATACCTACTTTTTGTAACTTCCATAATGCAAACTTCCATTCTTTTCCCCCCGACTCTTGAATGCATGTTTCTCAAACATAAAACATTGGAAAAAACCACAAGATGTAGGGCTTCACATTGATATTTTTACGTAAGCAAAGCCTTTTCATGTGTATTCTTCAAACAAAAAAGGGAAAAAAGATACTTTTAACTTCTTTATGCTTCCTATAAGTATGAAATTCTTGAAAACTTCCCAATTTTCCATCATAAAGATAATTGTCAAAGCTTTATTTTACTTCATTTTGAATAAAAGACACGGAATGCGATGGAGAGAAGGATAAACGAAAATTAATAAATCATTTGAAAAGAAAACATGAGGCTCTTTTAATAAGTGGTATGATTTTTAACGATATCTCACTCCAGTTATTAATATAATTTACAAAGATTAAGAAAATCACTTAAAATGTGCGGTTAATTTGATGTCATAAAAATAACCCATTGATAACAAACTTAATTGCTGAATTTATGGAACATTCTTGATACAGATATTTATAATAATATACTTTGAGTCAGAAATAAGGTTGGTTACACATTTGATTTCATTGTGTGATGACAATATTATGGATAGGGGAAATGAGATAGTGCAAATGGAAAGTCAAGTTACTTCCAACAGTTCGCTGTTTCAAACATTTCAAACCTTATCTGTGCTGCTGCTTCAATGATACTGCGAGTTTTCTTTCAAAAGATTACATCATCTAGATATTTCTGGCTGTAAGCACTTATTTACTACATTTTTCCACAGCCAACGGCAACAATGCAACATTAAAGATCAAGTCTTTCAATCTCAATGCTTTATGAGCATTCTGGAAAATGATAAGTTACTAGCCGGACCATTAAATCCAGTACTGCCGACTACAAATGCAAACACCCATGTTGCAACAGTAACTATCTGCTGCATGTTCAGCCCTGCATGCCTGATTCGTATATATTACAAAGAATTAGTCGTTAGCGATGCTGACTACCGTATCGTTGGGCCTAAGTTCGAATTCTGGAGCAGGCTTCAGCATTCGTAAGGGTATAGTGTCTTTACGAGGGCACTTAAAATACTGCCGAGTTAAAGTACTCTCGAGAAGTTTGGTGGTAGGGGAAGAAGTTTGGGAGATTTTCGGGGCTGTCCCAGAGAGTGTTCTTCATTAAAATTGGGACGGAGCTGTACATTTAGTGCAGAGGGGCTTCACATGTAAAACCATTGGTGAAGATATGGTGTTCTGCCACTTCTTTGTGACCTGTCCTCCTGCATATTCAACCTGATATTGGTTAATGTTACAAACTATATCAGAAGAAAAAAATGAAGATTTAAAATTTAATAAGCTATTCATCATTTCCCTCTTTAATATACAGAAACGCACTATAACTACTTCTAATGTGGAGTTACATTTCTGATTTTTTCAGTAGTATTTTCCTTAAATATGAGAAAAACTTTATTATAAAGCAAGGAAAAATTATTATTTTTGATTTCTTAGACATTTACGAAATCTTCTCGTTAATGACTCAACTTCTACTTCATTCCTATTGGAGACGTGAAAAATATTTCCAGAGCCACATCTCTCTTCTTTGAACCAAGGTCTACGACTTTCGTAATTTCTGTTGCATTTACTACAGTAAACGCAATACTTTGTCCAACAAAACAGCAGTCAGCGAAAAATTTTAGGTAATATTATGGTAAATTTCTTAATTTACTTACTGCAATTATTTTATACTAACGCTAATGATATATGGCTTCAGAAAAATTTTTGCTAATTAGAATAATGGAGTAAATATTTACCAAGTTATCAGTTAGATATATTATAATTTACTTCAATTTAAAATATCATTGCAAAATAAAATAAAGGTGTAAATTATTGAGAAATGTTTAAGGCTTTTAAATTATTCAGTTAGTTACGCAATGTACAATTTTATTAAAAAACTTACAAGGTATTTATTTACTAATCCATTTTTATGATTTTAATTCCTACCCAAGTTTGTCTCCCTACAGAGTTTAGGCGTCAAATCGTTGGATGTGTATGACAATGATATGGGTTCTGTTGAATTGGCGGCATATAGCATAGGAGCAGGTTAATGATGACAGAATACGCAGGTTTACCTAAGACTTAGGCATACGCGCCACCTTGAGCAATAACAGAAAGACAAAATTTAACATTGTTATATAAACATAGATAAATTGCAACTAGTGCGTAAGCTTATATAGCAGAACATCGGATCTAAACATAAGGGCAGTAGATAAACAAATAATCAAATTTAAAATATTCAAAGAAACTACAACAAGATGGTTTAAATTATTTACAAAATAAATAAATAATTGATTAAATACATTTCAAAGTTCTTATATAATAGGCTGCTTACGACATATCGTTGAGTAACAAAAAGGAATAAACGTAAATTTTGCTTATCTATGAAATGCTAGGCTTCTGTTGTTAAATATTCTATAATAACATTAGTCTGTAATGAAACTTTTGTACCTTAGATATGTTTTCATTCTTTATCATTCTCCATCATTTATTCACTAATGGGAATTAGATTCAATCTGATTAGTGTTGACAGAAAGCTTATATAAAGGCTACTGTTTCCCATGGATTATCAGACTATGAAGGAAAATATGAAGCAGTTAGCTTAAGATCAAGTGAGTACTAAAAAGGTACAGAAACTGCACAATAATTTTATTCCAAACTGTATTTAGCTTTTTATGTGATACCTTTTACAGATTACAATGTGGAATTAACATTTAGAGAATAACAAGTCTGCCTTTTCTGTAATCAAAATTTTTTATGAAAAGGATTTATTTTTTAAAACTTATGAAGTGTATATTTAGGAATACATTTTGCAGCATTTGAATATAGCTTGACTTGTCCTTAAACTGAAAAGTTTGCTTGCAAGTTTACTGTTATTTCTTTTGTCTTAAAATCAAAATCGCAGTTTGGAATTGCTTAAAATCGAGAAACACTGATTGTTTTTCACACACGATTCCCGAAATATTAGTTTAGATTTATGTATTTTTTCAACATTTTTTATCCTGCCCTGAATAAGTGATTTGAAGCTGGCTATTAAAAACCATCGTAAGTGGTTTACAATTCAAAATTTCTTAGTAGCTCAGTGTTATTGACTTAATAGTATCACTTATCCGTGAATGAATTAGTGTCGTTAAATACAATTCAGGGGAAAAAATTTATAAATCATAATTATTTAAATCATTGCTTTAACAACCAATGGTTGCGAACGAAATATCCAAACGAAATTTATTTCTCTAAATCACTGACACTGTTTATGTGTTTTCATTTCATTACCGAGGAGAAAAGACTGAAAATATTTCAAAACGATCGTTTAAGGTTTCAGTTTTATTGAGCACTTCTGTAATGTTTTATAGCCTTGCTAAATTTATTTTATGCATTTGTAAAGTATAAAAATCGATTGTTACGATGGATGGATAAATCAGTTTCAACATTATCATTACCAGAATACTATTCCTATTCAGCTGATTGTTTTCCTGCTGCTATCTATTAACACAAGCATATATGATTAATCAAATGATCCGTTTAATAAATATAAGATACTCATGACATATATCCAGTTCTTATTACCTTAAATTACATAATTAATAGTACTTATTCTACTTTCATATTTTTTTTCAGAAGCTAAACAAATACTAGCAGCATTTTTGTCATAAGTGTAAATCGCAGGCTGCGAAACTAATCTTATTTATAAATGAGAATAAGAAATCAGTGAAATACAGAATTTAAAGTATTAATTAAAATGTCCTCATCTTTAACTGAATTATAAAACTTCGAACATATTGTAACTTAACGCATCGCATTAAGTAGCGAGTGAACTATTGATATAGCATTAAGTAGCGAGTGAAATTGTAGATGAGGTATGTTATGAACTTTGAATAAAAATAATTACGACTGAACGTTAGCTCTGCCATAAACAAATCCAGTAAAGCTGATTCAGCCTATATACTGTGAAAAATATTTTCATGAGATCCCTAAAACATTAAAATCTTTTAACAGGGTTTAATATTCCCGGATCATCAGCGGGCACTTCATTCGATACATTTATTAGGAAACTGTCCGACCTTTCAAAATTTTGAGAAGTTGTTGAGTGAAGCGATTAATGCGTATAATTAACAATTACGAGGACCTTAATTTCGCTTGAATAAAAGGTGTTGAAGGGTTTCATGAAAAGTCAGATTTCAATAATGAGGGATCCCCAATATACCCTTTGACTACAACACGCTAAATGTGAAAACGCATATCAGTATTGCCTCATCTATAGACTTGAAAAGTTTTATTAGTTAATGAACTTTTGCTCCATTTTAATAAAGGCGGAAGAAAATATGTTTGAATAGACTTGTCATTGAAGTAATATACGAAACGTAAAGATATAAAACTGTTGTTCTTGAAATTGTTTTACTTTCAGAAAACCACAAAAAGACAGATAAAAACAAAGAATTAAGTTGAAATTTAGAGAAACTTTTGAATATTTTATAACCAGAAGTTCAGTATCTAAGTTCATTCAAATGTAATAACAAAAATTTTAAACCGCTCATGGAGTTTCAAGTAAATAATTTATCAAGCTATTTTAAGACGTTGATTTAATTTCCTGAAATAAAGACTTTTTCGGAGTATTTGAAGATAATTTTACCATAAATCTCTGATGTGCTGAATACTAAGAAAGGGTGATTTAAACTTTTAAAACAGATTGACAGTGAAATGTTTTTTAAAATGTTATTAATAAGAACAGAGGATATCTCCTTGGCCTGTTTAAGGACTTCACGAAATATTCCAATGGATGAAATAAATATAAGGTAAAAGAATTCGATATATGTTTATTTGTATGCGATTTTTTTATTTAAGGTAAGGAATTTCTTAGATATGAGTTAATTGTCGTAATGAAATGTGCTAAAATTTCAACTGTCACGAGCATGTAAATTAGTCCATGCGCTAAATACGATCACAAGTTCTACAATGCCTGAGCAGATCTATCTAATGTAAAGACAAAATAACACTGCATAGGGTCCATGAATACGTCCATGATTTGATTTCATTCATAGCTAATAAAAATGAAAGAAACGCTGCTAAAATAATTTAAAATAGCAACAACAGGCTCCTGAAAAACGCTATCGAGAAGAAAAAGCTCCAGTTCATTTTGAGTATTTTAATGAAGAATATCCTTACTATAAAAAACACTTTGATTAATCATTCGGTTAATAAGCTTAGCTCTGAGTAAAATAGAGTAAAAAAAATGTAATACTGCAAGATGAGGGTGAATATTAGGCGAACTTTCACACTTGAATTTATTAGCATGTTACAGAGCTGTTAAGAGCATCAGAGATATATAAACATAAATTCGTTGTTGAGAAACTTTGCCCAGTGCACATAAATATCAAGAGTAGGTCTAAACTAGAACTTGTTTCTAATTTAGATTAAATTCTGTCGAGGCATATTGGACATTTCGAAGGCCTTATTGGCGAAGCATATTGAAAACATAAGTTTAGCCTTTTCCAGTGCTTGTCATCATCGTCTGTATATCGAAAAGTGTGCAGCGAAATAGAGTGTACATAATTTTGAAATCAGGGTTTGGTATTCTAGGGCTACAATAGGATTGTTCTAGCTCTTTGAATTACAAATTTAAACCTCAGAATGAATCTCCTACTAGATTAAGTGAAATGGTAGGGTAGGTGGTGTTGCTAATCTCTGTCAAATCTGATATTGCCGCTCAGTTCTGAATTCATTCTCTGGAGAACATTTTAAGACTAATAATTTATTTTTTTTTACCTTAAAGAATGCAATACTGTTGCCGTAGGCAAAATTCTGAACCATTGGTATTCTTATCAAATTTTGTATCACTAGATTCTTGATTTGGACAAAATATTAACTAGTCTGTTAAATAGATATTTTATTTCATAAATATTTCGTCAGAACAATTTTCATTTGATCAATTCTAAGGATGAAATACTTTATTTTTCTTCTAGACATAAGAACTGATATAAATATTAATTAAAATTAATTATGATAAAGGACCGTGCAATAATATAATAGATGCTTTCTTAGTTAAAAAATAAGAAAATGAGACAAAAAAGCATCCTCAGTATTTTCCTTAATTTTGAATCTTACTTTGTAGTGTTCTTCTTCCAATTTGACGAAGGAAAATGACTTGATTGCTTGCACGCCAAATTACAATTTTTTAATATGCAAAATTTAGGAAAGCTTTATAAACAATAATTTATAGTTTAATATCGATTCCAAACAAATATTCATAATTTAATATTAAATGCTTCTTACAGTGTTTAACAAAAAGCTTAAGCTTTCAAAATATATTTATTAAACTGATTATACACCTTTATGTTAGAAATTAAAGAAGCGAGTTTAAATTTGCATTGAGGAAAGAGCTTTAAATATGCATATCTGTCGAAGAGCCTTTGTTTGGGTGTAGTTAATGCTGATATGTTTAATCAACGTTCTGAATGAGGTAACAGTACTTTTGTACTTTTAGTAAGTTTTATATTATTTGCCCAGTTAAGAGAAAAGTAAAATCTTTATCCGATAGCTGTTTTTAATTGTGTTATTTTAAGCTTCATTGAGTTCTAAGATTAACAAGCAAAAAGAGTGCAAAAAGTGTTGATGAAAATTTTAGTTTCTTCTTGATTAGAAACTGTAGTAATTAACTTGAATTACATTTTACGCAATCTCATGAGAACTAATGCTTGTTAAAGGAGCTTTTCAAATTTAATCGATTCATTATCTTTATATAGTTAAATCTCAGCAAGGATGAAAAGAATGATTACGTTTCAGAACTATTTAAAAAAACCATAAAGGTATCAATAGTATGGCTCACTAATCGTCATTGACCAAATATCAGAGTTATAGCAACTTTATTAAAAGTATTTAAAGCTTAAAATAATATAAATTGATATATGATATTAAAATTTATCTCGATATTAATGTACTTAACAAAAACATTATTTTTTAAGTTTAATGACTTTAATCCTATTTTTGCTTTATGCATAACTCTAACAGTAGTTTTATATTTATGCATCTAACGTAAATCCTACTTAACCATAATACATAAATATTCCGCGCCATACTAAGATGCTGTTTACTCATAATTCGAATCTCTGCTTTTTGGAAAAAACGCAAAATGAAAAAAAAAACCTTGCTTGAAATTCACTTAATTTTCTTTTTTAGTCTGTGCTTTATACATAGCCAGTTTTAAATGTTTTTCCTAAGGATTCAGTTAAATAATACTTTGTTTGTAAGGATTTTAAATTTTACTAACGTTTATTTTATTCTAAAACTTTGCTATCTTCTCTTATTTTCCATTTCCGACCAGAATAGTAGAATTGTTTATGCAAATGAGGTTGAAAACTGTAAGTATTTAAGGTATGACTTTTAGAAAAGAGACAGAGAGAGAGCTACTTCTCGTTGCTTTACCACGCGCGTCCTTTATTCATGTCTGCCTTTAAGGCCAGAATTTAGTATTCGCTGATATTTGAAGACATATTGTAGTTTTTTGCATTCCGCTCACTACGTGGCAACTATAGGCCAATCTTCGCGTTAATACTCTCTGTAAAGCATCTGAGTTTAGTTCTTATTTGGTTAAGTTAGTTTATTTCTCATTTTCTACATTTTAGACCATAAGTGCTGGTCTCTGTATCCATAAGTGCGGGAATGGCTATACGCTGTGAGAAATAAAAGGTAAATTTAACCCTTCTTATTTTTGTTGTATCTTCTACACACGCACGAAATAGTTTTGAGTAAGCTCCCTGTTTCTACTCAGGACTCCAATTACGTTTCCAAAGGCAATTAGAAGGAATAGAAGTCCTGACATACGTACTAATAATTCTTACTCAAGCAAAATAATAATAAGTTGCTTCTATACTAAGATGCACGTTATTTCATAAATTTTCAGGTAGTTCTAGAAGATACGATTCTCTGAAATTTTTACGTGATTCCAAAAGATACTTTTTCTCTGAAATTTGTACGTGGTTCCAAAAGAAATACCTACTTGGTATTTCAATTCGGGAATGAGTAATAAAACACTGAATTTGAATTTTATTCTTAAAATAGACAAACGTCATCCACTGATGTTTACTGGATTATTTCATAGTTTCCGGAAATAAGGCCACTATTTAATTCAAGTCCATAATCTTAGGTCAAGAAAAACGTGAACTTGCGAAGCTATCATTCTTTGGGCTATGTACATTTTGTGTAAATTTTCACGGTTTTAAAACCTGATTTATATTTTTTTCTTAGGGAACTATCATTATCGTAAATTTTGGCAAGTTTCTCTGAATCCAAATAAAAGATAACAAATATATACATAAATGTTGATGTTGTTTGTTGAAATAAATATTTGATGCTATAAGATTCATTGCTCAGAGTCAGGAATTAGGGTCTGAATTAAATTTGTTTATAAGAACCAATTGATACTCCTAATTTATTCTTGGTCAAATACGATTTTCATCATTTATGGCCTTCGATCGGCGCTCATATCTATGTGAACAAGTTAGATGCATGGCCGTTTTCGTTGTTTTCCTTATGCGTAATTCGAACATGAGCTAGATTTCTTTAATAAGTCCTCTACAAATGCATCTGTTTCTTTAGACAGACAGCCTTGGTGTTTTTGCCATAATCAAAGTAATCTATTCCAAACACCTTCAAGTTGACGTTTTACAAGCTGAAACAAGGGCAGACAAACAGCTTATAACTTGCAATAGTTAGTACATTAAAACTATTACTGTACTGTTAGTACATTAAAAATACTTCAAGTTTATTAATCCAAAAGCAGAAGCATTTTTTTCTTCTAATATTGCAAATTTTAAGCCACTTGCCCCTCTGAACCGTAAGCTTTAATTAACTCGACAATGACCATTACAAACCAAGAAATGTCTACCGGCAGATCGTGTCTCTTTAGCTCAATATTCGTACCATGCAAACTGACGAATTCAGAAATGAATCAATCAGTGACATACTGTCCCGCATTCTTAGCTGATGCTATATCTAATTACTCATGAAAGTGCTACTATTTAATTATCCATTATTCTATATACGTAATTCCGATCCGAGCAAGGCATAATGAATAGTAAATCCGGTAAGATTTAAAAAAGTTTTAAATATTGTCAAAAGTAATAAAAACTATACGACTTTTACATTTCCTCTTCAAAAAGCCACTAACTTTAACAACAACAACAACAAAATCTTAAAAAAATAAATGAACTTTTTAATCCAAATCAAAATTGAGTTTCAAAATAATCTATTTTAACTATATTATATAAAATAATCTATTATAATATATTTTTAAAATAATCTAGTATATTATTAGAAAGATAACCGAAATCTAAAGTAAAAATTTTCTTTTTCCTTTATGAGCATAATTTCCTTTACTATCTTGATAGATCCCCTACCAGATTTTGATTAAATAACATTAAACTGTAGAAGCCCCCGGAAATAACCTCCGTGTTGCAGGCGGCAGTATATTGACGTAACGACAAATCTCACCCACCCACGCTTGATTTCCTCTATGCAATAATGATGTCTAGTTTCAAGGACTGTTTGCATAAACACCGCCCTTTAAATATCCCTACAGGAAATAATCTGCAGGTGAGAAGTCCGATGATCGAGAAAGCCAAAGTTTCTCTCATGTCGAAATTTATGCCTAATTTTGAATTAAAGCTATTAAAATTGCGAAAAATACTTTCTTGTTTTGAAAAATTTTAATAGTGTTTCTTTTACACAATATCCAGCACATATTTCATAATTTTGTTGATATGTTAAGCTTGCAGTTAATATGTACTTTGTAAAAGTGTTTTGACTCTCTAAGGTCTTATAATAAAAATCTGAAACTCTGCCAAACCCACATTAATAGCATTGCTTTAATTACTTTTAAAATTACAATGGCTTCTATCAATGACGGAACCCGAAAGCTTTTGATTTGTAGACCACAAATATTTCACTAACTGGTCTATCAAAGTAACAACTCTTCAACTTTTTCCTCTTCATATCAGAGAATCTGTCCCTTCTCTTTCAAATCTGAAGAGCGGAGTGAAAATTATGTACACTAAGACAAAGATATTTTTCTTCCACTATCCATGGTTTTATCTTTGTAGAGAGCTACTATGAAATCTTATTTCTATCTGCATTTGAACTTGGGACTTATAAACTAATGGATCGCAAGTACCCAAAGGTAGCCGAGTAGTTAAGACCGTTGAACAGTGATAAATCATTCCCAGTTTGGCTCCCAGACAATGGGCTAGCTGCATAGTGTTTTTGTGTTCCCCACATACGTAACGCAGGTACAAGCACATTTTCATGTATAGTTCTCTATAAAGGTATTCTTAAGGCAAGTAGCCCTTGGCCACGATTTCTTAACTAACCGTCAAGGGCTATACTAGATTAGAGTTTGAAGTAGATAATAAATTCGTCACTTTATTATATCAGTAGCAAATCGAGGAGTTTTATATGATTGAATTTCAAAGATGCAATAAATTAAGCAAATTTATAACATCACTAAATTAAATGTTTATCAAAATTCGATCTAATTACACACAAATTTCTCCTTTCAGTTTTTTCGAAAAGTTCTGATTACTCTATATATCACAGCAAAGTGTTAAAACCCAATTAGCTAAAACATGGTAATAAATTAGTTTAGAACTTGAGATTATTGATTTTGACTTCTAATATGTAAATCTTCGACATCCACTAGCGTTTGATGGTAACAAACGTCTTTGGAATTTTGTTTTTATTTTGATTAAGAAACTGCACATTCTTATATTATACGTTTTCAAACTTTCATCAGTGGCTTTTTAAGTACTAATTAAATATCTAAAAGGGAAGAAAGTTTTCAAGGTAAAATAATGTAATGGTAAGAGAGGAAAATCCTCAGTGAAAGTTTTTCCGGTAAAGTTAGTGCAAACCCAGTGACTGCATTCAAACACCACAAAATAGTATGGACGAAATTTCTTTGTTAATAAAAGAGAGATTAGCATAATATATTACACATATTCAGGTACTTTTGAGAGAAATGTATTTTGAAACATACAGAATTAATCAATCAAACTGTGAAAACAAAGAATACTGTTACATACACGCCTTTATATTTGAATGTATGTAAAATATCATATTTTCTATTACTTTAAGACGCTGGAAGAAAATTGTAGATAATTGACAGAAAATAATTGATAATTTTGCACGATTAACTTTTACATGTCTACAGAAGCTATAGGATTGATAACATTTCCTGTACTTTACTTTAAATAAAGGAAATGTATCTCAATATAAGTTCGGCTTTGAATACACGGCAACGAAACACAGTTGCGGGGGAGGGGATATAACAAAAGACTCATAAATACAGTTGTGCTAATCATTTAGAACAAGACATAGCTCCAGCAAACAAGTTTGACAAAATAAATCCTATTTATGAAGAAA
>KK120342.1:441934-457666 GCA_000611955.2 Stegodyphus mimosarum
GAGTCGATCATCAAATTCCACTAAAACTCGCCTTACTTTTAAGAAAAAATTTACTTTTTTTTTCAACGAACGTTTGATTTGGCATTTTGTTACGCTTCTTTTTACTGAAAGCGCAAAGAAAATTTAAATTTGTAAATTCATCTCCACATATTTCATTCGATTGGCCAGCGTTCTCATTTTCTAGAAACTGATATTCGAAAGTTTTCCGAACACGGCAATAAAGTATTATATTTGTATTTATGTACATAACTGGACTGCAGATATGATCTAGAAATATGTGTTAAAATAAGGTTCCTCAGCAAGTGGGTTGCTATTTGCAGATCTTTGAAAGCACATCTGGGCCAACGCCTCCATCCTGTGATTAGCTGCTGTGTACGAGTTCACTGTCCCCACCCGCATACACTCTATTCTCGGTAATTGTGTCTCTTCCAGCTAGCAGCACCTGTGACGCGTCTCTGTTTGCCTAGTCTCTGACCAGAACACATGCGTGCATTTGTCATCTCGTGAACACGCCCATCTTCTATCCTGCAGCTATCAGAATTTTACCTGGGATATTACTAAGCCTATTTTTTTTTTTTTTTTTGCTATGAAATCTGTACAGTAAATCTCACCTTTGCAAAAGTGAGAACACTTCACCACGCATCAGATATCATTTTAGCTTTATGTAAATTGAAACTCACACGAAGATGCATCATATTTCATTTATAATCTTCCCCTTTAATATACACGTTAAATTTAATCAACTGTAAAGGGTTGTTACACAATACTTCTACTTCTTTAACTGTGGAAATTTCTTAATAAACTTGATTTTTAGTCTTCTAAATATAGTTGAATAAAATTAAAATTTTCGCTCTCATTTCTACGTTCTAAGCCACCTTGCATTATTATTTTATAATTAAAAAAATACAGTAAAATAATCGCAGAAAGAGTACTAATATTATGGACTGTTATGACACTTTACTAAGGGGAAACTTGTATGAAACAATAAATTATTCTACTTCAGTTATCACTGATTATTTGATAAATTTTTATTTACCTACTACCTTTATCCCTGCTTCTAACTACTGTATTGTCAAGCAGAATACATTGACTGAGAAAAATATACAGTAATTTCAGGTAATGTATTTTATTCACGATTATTTTTTGTGAGAAATCGATGTGTTTGTTTTTTCGAAATAAAAGAATGTATTCCCTATTCAAACACAATTCGACCTCTAAGAGCAACATTTAAGAGTTATATAGTTCGAGTATGCGAAGTTAGTTTATTAGTTCGCATTTCTCTGTATGTAACATAAATTAAAGAAACCCGCATTCATTATATAAAAAATGAAGCTACGCCCATTTGTGCTTGTAAACGTCAATATCTCATAACTGAAATAAAAATTCTGTATTTAGGTAACATTGATAAGCAGTCGTTTATTAAGGCTGAAAAACCAAATTATTCTCTGTCAGATATATAATATATAATGTTAGAAACATTTTTTATTAATTATTAATTAAAGCTGAAAATGTTCACGAAAATCATCCTTTGCATTACTGTAGTAAGTAATACAAAGATTTAAATTCTTTAAGAAGTGCTTTTATGCTTTTAAATCCTCAGTTTATCAAACACTTACGGAATATTAAATTAGAAAGATAAATTAAATATCGCATGATTTAGTGTGTATGGTAACTCTCTGAGATTTAATCAGGAGACTGTGAGGTCAAAATACAAATCTTGTGTTTCGAGCATTAGCAACCCAGAATTTGTCAACAAGAGAGGCTGATATATAGATAATAGCGTAACGCAAACGTAATGGTCCAAACATTTTACAAAGAACTTGTTAACGTCAAAAAGTTTAATGCGTCTGAATAGCAAAATACCTGTGTAATGAGAAAATTTCATAAAAAATTAACAGTTTCATCTTCAGTCACACTTTAAGTACATTAAATCACGTAATCACGTTAATAAATCGCATAAACAATTTTCCATATGTTGCTGATAAGTTTCATTTGTGCTATATTTTAAGCAACACCGTTTTAATAATTTTTCTTGGAGAATTAAGCTTGTTTTTTTTAATTACAGAAAAGCACACGAGGGCTATCTGCTTAAGGGGAGGGATGCCTTCGTGGAGGACTTTCTAAGGGAAACTGCCTCGTATACACATTACACATGGGTAAACCCATAAAAACTCACATGCATCCAGCTCTTCCTCCGGGATTTCAATCCCAGCAAAAGGGCTGGCTGCATGGGCGTTTGACTTATCAATGTTCAGGGACTTTACCGCTCAGCCGCTGGTGGGCCTCGCAAAATTAGGAAGCTTTAAGATTCTGTAAATATTTTACTTCAATCAAAAATGATCCACTAGCGGCCGAGCAGTAATGTAGCTGAACACTGGTAGTTCAGTTTGAGGTTCGAATCCCGCGAACGGGCTCTCTGCATGGACTTTTTCGTGGTTTTCCGGATGCGTAACGTGTATATGAACTAGTTTCCCTTAGAAAGTCGCGAAGGCATCCGTTCCCTTAGGCAGATAGCCCTTGAGGCTTTGCCGTAATCACATAAAACAAACCAATCAATCAAACAGGAAAATCAGGAGAATATTCTATATCGTTTCTACATCATCTATTTTCATCCTTGCATCCATGAGCAAGGTGCTATTACAGTAATTTTTGCGTTCTTCAATTATTTTATAAATTTCTTCTTATTAGGAAATAGTTATGAAAACTGCCATACATGTATCTTAACAGAAAGAGAAAATTCAGAGACTTTATATTCTCTTGCCATTTATGCGCATTATAACATACAGCTAAATGAGCTCGTTGTTATTACCTGTATTGGATAAAATGCTACAATAAAATAAAATGATAAATTTGTTTATTGGATGGAAATTTTTCTTAAAGCTGTCACACACGTACCTTAACATCAATTGAAAGTGCTTCTCATATTTCATTTTCTGTCGTTAATCTTGCCTCTCAGCGCATACTTTTAAAATGAGTTCATGTAAATCCCTGCACTTGATAAAATATTATGCCCGAGAGTGAATATGCAAGAACTCGGAGAAACTTGCAGTCCCTCTATTTAAACAACATGCACATT
Source organism: Stegodyphus mimosarum (assembly GCA_000611955.2). Taxonomy (NCBI): domain Eukaryota; kingdom Metazoa; phylum Arthropoda; class Arachnida; order Araneae; family Eresidae; genus Stegodyphus; species Stegodyphus mimosarum. The sequence continues at coordinate 445,011 of KK120342.1, forward strand.
CTTTCAACTTGTTCATGCGCAGCGAAAAAAATTAATTAAGCTGAAAAAAAGGCTTAAAATAGACAAAGGAAAAAGAGATTGGAAGCTGCTTAAAGTTAGATTTTCTTAGTCGACAGGACCGGGAAAGGAACATTTAAATACATAAAACATTCGAAACAGAATAACCTCTTTTAATGATGTCATTCCCACATAATCTAGCAGTTATTTTCGTTTATTTTTAACAGATACTAATGGCATTATACATGAAAAGTAAAGTATGAACATGTAAGTCGATATCCACCATTTTTATGCCATCGCATTCAAAAGTATAAAACAAAGCGTGTATCAGACAGGAAGCAAGTTCTTACGAATGGACAGCATAGGCCATTGACATAAACAATCTAACTGCTGCAAGCTTTCCTCGGGAATCAAATTACGGTACGAAACCCTGTATTAGGATATAAACTTCGAGGTTCTTATGCTTGAAACTTTCCCGAAAAAAGAAACTTATTTAATGTTGCGACTGTAGAAAATTATACTCACTACTATTTCTTTTACGAATAATTTCAGAACTTTTCATTTTACAAATGCATAATTAAAGAAAGACTGTCAGGTCAACTTTTATCAATACTGAGTATATGGACCCTATTTAAATTCTTTAAGAGTTTTACAAAATCTCTATTATTACACAGTTTATGCATTTGATTATTTTATGCATTTATTGCATTTATTACACATTTTATGACTTTGCATTTCAGATTAGAAATTTTATTAGATTAATGGGTTGGAAATAGATTATTTGATTGTGGCAAAGACCAGGAAGGCTTTATGCCTAAAGGAAGGGACGTTTTCGTGGAGGCCTTTCTGAGGGGAGACTAGCTGAAATTCATACTAACATGAATTTCAGCTAGTCTCGTTGAGAATACATATTAATGGTATTTTATAAAATGAGGTGCATATGACAAACAAAAAGTAGTTCAACGTAAAAATTAACACAAACAAAGATGAATTACGGACTGCAGTTCCTTTGAAAATAGCGCAACAATGTTGAAACGTTTTTCCTACGATAAACACGGCAGAAGTTATATTGCTTCACGTGCAAATTGAAACTCAAGGTCAGAAGCAAAGATATGCATTTATAAATACATTGCAAATGCAAGCATTATGGTTATATAGTTTCCTTTAAATTTGCCAGGAAAATCAAATTCTCGTTATAAAGACAAAATACAAAATTTTCATTAATGGGGCATTTATAGAATTTCTTATGAATGCGGACACTGTGAAGAAAAAAACTTCATATCTTTAAAATTTAGGGTAAAGAATATGTGATATGCGAAACAAAATAATGTTGTAAAGTCTTCCGTTGTTTCCCATTGTTGCTATAAAATCCATTATTTTCGTTTTCTGGAACACAATTCGCCTTCCAGTTTGGATATTCTAGAAGCTTTAAATGATTCTGCACAATATTCTAGTAAAGCTTTTACTCCATTCCTATTGGAGGCGTGAACAAAATATTTCGAGACATGTTGAACTGCATTTTCTTTATTTTAAACAGCATAAAGTTATTTTGCGCAAGTATTCAGGAGCACACCTTTAATACCTCTAAACTAAATTCTACAATCTGCTAACGGGAAAGAAAATTGGAGATTACACATATGTGCATTTTCATGTGAAAACTTTTCAATTTTTATTTTGTTAAATTTTCATGAAATGTTATATTAAGCTAAATGCTTAAATAAGCCCACTAAAAATGCTAACTTATCTTTCCTCTATACCATTTTCCCCAAAGTTTCCCTTAGTATCGAAAAGTGAGCATTTTATTTCATCGGTTCTAATTTAAGGGCATACTTCTTATCTCATTATTTCTCAATAAGTATGAAATTAAAGAATGATAACTTTTTAAATATCAGTATTGATTATAAGTTATTTAAATTTAGTATTTAAATAACCTATATTTATACTTAAATTTAGTATTTAATTTATCAGTATTGATTATGGGTTACTTAAATATCAGTATTGATTATAGGTTAAAATTTATAGGTTAAATTATTGAGTCATGCATAGCGTTCTCTACTAGTTTAGAGTTGTTCATTTATACAGCAAAAGGAGTTCAAGACAGTTTAAATTTACAATTTTCTCCATAAAACGTCTCATTTAAAAAGTTGTCTGGTATTCACATCATAATTGATTGCTCATTTTTTCTTTACTGCCAAAGGTTTTCAAGGTTTTTTTTTTCAGCTGAGTTGATTTTCAAAGTAAAAGAAAAATTATCGTTATTTACACAAAGAATTGGTGAACATTTTACCATGTGTTTCAAAATTAGTCATAATAATTTGAAACAGAAGAAAACTAATAAAACCTAATATTTTAAAACTCATAATATAGATTTCCAAAAAATCATTCGGAGGATTGTAATGCATTAATTTCCGAACAAGGCCATATATACTTCTAATGCTCTTCAAAAGGCAACGCGATTCAATATACGGGCATTATTTCCTATTTTCCTGAAACCTTTTTGTTTAATAAAAGGGCAGCGAGTGAAAGTTCGAACCACACCGAATGTAATAGTGATAAACTAAAGCTTGGTATATTTAATACCTTTCATAGCTTTGAAAATATTTTTATAAATATTCCCGTGTACGCTGTGGTAACAAATTTTAAAACCTGGAAAAACCTGCGTTGCTTTTCTTTATTAACGCTTTTCTGATATTCCTTACCTTTCATTTCCATTTCGCAATATACCAAAAGTCTCTCCTGAGTAAAAAAAAAAAATTAAGCCAATTTTTTAAAAAAAAATCCATTAAGTAAAATCCAGTTCTCAGCTTTGAAAAATATCAACCTAGATTACATCAGCAGGGTACCTCTCACATATCATCAAATTATAACCTATTCATTTTTAAAAAAGGAGAAGCGTCCTAAAACTATAAATATTTAAAACAACTATTCGCAAGGAAATGACATATATACCGATTTTAAAGTTATTTCAGAATTAAAATAAAGTATATTTTGGAGCAGAAGACATGAAAATGTCCGGGAAACTCCAAGCAAGTCCGCTTGCCAGCCGGACGCACTGTCAGTTATACAACGTCGGCACGCGACAAACAGGGAGAACAAGCATTAGTACATCCTTGTACTTGCTTTGGCAGTACACATACTAAAATTGGCATGATTAGTACATTATTTTCTGAGAATCTGATAGTTTTTGAATAAAACCACACTTATATTTAAAAAGTATCAAACATTTCTAATGCATATTAGAAGTTATTAAAGAATAGGAATTTCAGACGAAACTTACTTACCCATGATCCCATTTAGTCTTCCATTCACAATATAATTCAATCGTAATCATATAAAACCATATCAAAATGTCTGCTTTCATTGAAAATAACAAAAAATAAATAAAATATAAATATAAAATTCTATTATCTGATTATATATTAAAAAAATTGAAAGATTTCAGATTTTATATTACGCCCAAACGGTCGTTTTCTTTTAAAGTTTTGTGCGTTACCTTTATTATATTAAATATCACGTGCTGGAGATAAAAATGTTTTTCTGTACAGCGTTGGCATTGTTCACTTTCAAATTCTTGAGTTTGTTAATCAAAAATTCGTTAAAGCTTTACAAAATAGGAAATCGATAATAAAACAAATTCCAAATTTCAAATTTGGGCTTCCAGATGCCCATATTCGCAGTAGGATTACGTCATTCAAAATTTGATGGCTCTAGGTACCGTTGTTTGTTTGTACTTGGTGGCAACAATTTCAAAAGTGATTCGTCATTTATAGTGAATCGACGCAAAATGCCAAAACGATATTAATAGCCCTTCTGAGCTAATGCTCCTTTGGGCTAATAAGATTTTTTTAGTCCAAAGGGGCTTTGCCCCTGAAGGTCTATTGTTTTTGTTTTGCGATTTTGCGTGGGAAACATTAAAAGTATGAATCACTTTTCAAACTGTTTCCAAAAAGTATTTCAGCCCTGTATTATATTTAAAGAAATTAAATAATGAAGAATCTGCATAAATGTATGTATATTTCTAGAAACGTGATAAAACAACGGTACTTAGAGCCATCCAATTTTGAATATCATACGTTTCCACCCGAATATGCGCATCTGGAAGCCTGAATTTGGAATTTGTTTTACTATCTATTTCATATTTTGTAAAACTTTAACGAATGTTTGATGAACAAACGCAAACGATTAAAAAGTGAGCAATGGCAACACTCTACGGGTGAAAAAAGCCTTTTTATCTAAAGCGCGCGGAACTGTGTGTAAGAAATTCTAAAGATATACTTATTTTAAAATTATTTTGCGATATTGCTGTTGAACCGAATTTTATGGTTTAAGTGCGAAGAACACGATATTTAACAAATAAAGGTAACACACAAAACGTTAAAAAAACGCCCCTTTGGACGTAATTTAAAATCTGAAACCTTTCAGACATTTTTTTTTTTAATTGCAAGCACTAACTATTTTAGGCTTTGTCCACAACGAAGTCCAGAAATGGTGGCCATTCTATTATGGAAGCATCTTATAGCGGCCACCGTTACCTCCTCAGTGTTACACACAATTTAACGCACTAACATGTTTCAGTTTAATGGGACTCACAATTTAACAGGCTTTCTCCGGAATTCAAACCCAGGCATTGTGGTGTGGTAGTCAGAATCACTAACTACCTTTCCGTCTGGGTGGCATAAAAAGTAAGGCTTGAGGAATTAGCCTGAAAATTGGTCGCATGGGATTACAACAGAGAAATTTTCAAGTAACGCATCATTTTTGATCATCTTGATCTTGTTTTCTCGATTTTCATCCTAAACTAAAACTAAAGACGTAAGTAAATATTGTTTACCATGTAAATTCTGCTCTTTTACATAAGTTAGCATTTAAAAGTACTGTCGCGACAGATGACAAGCTTGATTATTAAAATTTTCCTTCAGATGTATAGTCAAATCAAGCAGTTCTTGTTTTCTGTTTCATTGTAAGATAGCAATTTAAGATCCGTATCTGTCAATTTTCTATTAAAACATTTTATCCGAATAAAAGGAAAAATCACAGGGCAAAAATTATATTTCTTGAACCATTCTTCCGTTATCGATGATAGTCTCCTCAAGCTCTAGCCTTTCACACACCAATACTTAAGTTTCAGAGAAGTTTTTAAGTTGTCTTTAATTTCACCTATTTATGAAAAATTTTTATATAGACTAGTGCTAGGAACTTACTCCAGATGCAGGCTGTAACAGGATATAGCACAAAATACTGTGGTAATTAATATTTGATTCTGTTCATAAAAATGTACTGAAAAGTTTAGGTACACTGCGGGAAAAAAAAAAAAAGATTCGATATCTTCCGTTCTACTGGCCCGATTGAAGAAATTCAAATTGCGTTTTTCATGTCTCGATAGCACGACTTAGGATATATATTAGATTTATATATAGAATTAATCTAACATAGGGATTTTGACACAAAATCGTACTTTTTCTGAAATGACATGCCAATTTTTTTCCATATTTCGATTCTACAGCTCAAATAATGCTTAAATATTAAATTTTGTAAAATTTGCTGCCAAATTAACGGAGAAATTCAAAAATTTATCTTGGCGCATTTTTTTTTCAGTTTGCGCCAAGAATAATTTACTTGGCAAACTTCTTAATTTATAGCAACCAATTTTCCTTTCCTTTTTTCCATTGTCCACGAGCAGATAAAAAGCCATCGTTCATACTTTCAAATAATTTTAACAAAGTGCGTAAAGCATATTTTTCATTATTATCGCTTATAACAAATATGCCAAATTTCAATACTCGCTAATATGTAAATTCACGTATCTCTTAGTAAATTTTAAATTAGAAACTTTATTCTTTTGCAGGTATACTTAGAAATACGTCGACTTTAAGAGGATGGTAAAAATTTTATAAGTTGTAATTCAAAATGTTTTCGAAAAATTTATAAAAATTATTTAAAAATACAAATTTTAAAAGTAAATCATAAAAATTGGGCGAAATTTATTTGGAATGAACCTAAATTTCGAAATGTGAAGGAAGAATCAAACAAGTTTAATAAAAAAAGAGATCTTAATGAATGCATATTAAATTCAATTAAGAATGAGGAACTAAAATATGTGTCTAAATACCTATATTAGAACAATGCTATATATAAGTCCAATGTATATCGTAAGTTGCGCTTTCGAGACATGAAAAACGTAATTTGAATTTCGTTAGTCGGCCCAGTAGAACGGAAGATATAAGACTGTCCCATTTTTTCGCAGTCATATTAAATTTTAAAACTTAAATAATGATCATCAACTTATTTTAATTTTTTTCAACTGTTACCTCTTACACAAAGATTTTCAGGAATTTTGCTTAAGCTGTTAAAGTAAATATTAAACATTGGCTAAAGGAATAAATCTTATCTTTCACAAATTATTATACAGACACCCCTATTATATAGATTGAAGTTAATTTCCTTTATCTGTTTCAAATTATTTACGTACAGATTGATACAAGGCCGGCATCTGTGCATTCCCGAAAGTACATGAAGCGTCGCAGGTTCTTGCTAACTGTTACGCTCCTCTCCAGTTTCGACGAACAACCCGGGAGGAGTTCCAAGGGTCTCTCACCTCTCTTCCCCTAACACCAATCACTTCACAGGTCTTTCGGCTGGCCTAATACTTTGAATGCCCCTTTTCGCACAGACACTATACGCTTACAAACAACCGAGCTTTCTTCGAGATTCGAACCCGGTCTCAACTACAGGGGGGAACTGAACAAGTGGGTCAAACTTTAGGAGGTGACAGAAGGCAGCAATAACAGCAATATTCGTCATAGAATTTATGGCGGAACGCAAACGGCGAGCCGCTAGGTAGCATTGTAAATGGTATAAAAAGGGTGAGTCCTCACATCCAACAGCATTTTCTACGGTGGATTGGTGAGAGGATGGCTGGTTATACGAACCACGAAATTTCAAGGGCGCTGGATGAGGTGGTCCCACAGCTTGGCCACCAAAATCACCGGATCTGTCGTGTTTGGACTTTTTCGTATGGGGTCATATAAAAACCTAATCTACGACAGCACCACTGAAACCAATATGGATCTAGTCGCCAGGATCGCCGTTGTTGCCAGCGATACTCGGGAAATACTCTTCGCAAATGTGCGTCAGTCCCTATCCCGTAGGTATGATGCCTGCCTTACAGCTGGCGGAAAGGCTTTTCAGCAGTTTCTTTGAGAATGTACAGCAATTACATTCCTGTTAAAAATGTTTTCTGAAGCTTAAATGTGTTCCTGAAGTTTAAATGTGTTTTCTGAATTCTTTAAATGTGACAGTAAAAAACTACCTCTTAATTTCTCACTGCTTGCGTTCCGACCGTATATTCTATGAAGAACATTGCTCGTATATTGCTGCTTTCTATCGCCCCCTAAAATTTCGGTCACTTGTTAGATTCACCCTGTATACGCCATCCAGTGTCACTAACAACTTTACCGACTAAATATTATTTAAATTATCATCTAAAAATTATTTAGGTAATAAAATATATTGAGACTTCTTTTCATAAATACAATATATACGGAAATGAGAACAATATTTTCATGAATTAAAAGAAAGGTCGGCTTTAAAGTTTTGATAAACAGAACAATAACAAACTAAAGAAACTGCTTTAAAATAACAACCGTAATAATCATATAAAAGTTGGAAATTAAATTTGTTTTTTCGCACACAAGCGTTTATAAAAATTGAGGAAAAATCCACTGAAATTTTACAAACATGCAAAACGCTCCAAAATAATCCACAAATCATTGGAAAATGTTCTGAAGTTCCGCAGGCTCAGATAAGAAAATTTTGTATAGGTGGAAAACTATCATTTTAGGCGATGAAACGTTGCGGTTTCGACTTCCAGCAACAGCTGAAACGATAAATTTTACTCCACAGACATTCGGAAAGTTTGAAGAAGTGGGAAATTAGTACGGAAAAAACATCTGTACTAAAACATTTTATGTGGTCAGAGTCTTACACGAAGATGGCATTTCTTATGTACTTATTGGCAAAGTAAAAGTGAGAAACAATAAATGTCGCTGGGTATAACCAAACGTGTGTTTATATTACCTTAATTTATTGCAGGAAAACATAAAAAGGATTACGTAAACTTCTGGCCTGATCTTGCTCGAAATGACTACGCAAAAAAATGACGAATGTCTAAATGAGAGCAATATAATTTTTGCTACTAAACAAAATACACATTTTTGGGATACTCGTTAGACAATTTCTTAACTGAAAATGGCTATGAAGAGAAGGAAAATAAAAAAACAGTCTTTCTCCGAAGATTTAGACTAATTATAGAGGAAAAGGACTTAAACCCTTGATGTCACAAAAAGAACTTTCTAAAAAAGGAGGGTAAAGACACTGTGTTAGTATCAGTTACGCAGAAATAATCTCAACATGTTGAATTTAATATCAGAGCAAAAAAAAAGTAACATTGATTTTGAATTAAGTACGTATATGGAAGTTTGCGCTGCTTCATTCATTTCCTAACAGTTATTATTATCTTTGATAATGTGGGTAGCATGTTTCAAAGACATATTTTTCTTTACTTTTCAAAGTTTGATGTGTAGAAGGGGGGGAGTTCTCAAGACAATTAATTTTCTTAGAAAATCTTTTTTAAAGAATGAATACTTTAAATTAATGGTGCGTTATGTAAAATCGTAAAAATAAAATTTTAATTCAGGAAAGCATCTTAAACGTAAACATTTCGAACAGGATTAGTAATATTAAATCAAACGCTCCTTTTAATAAGACTAATTCTTTGCATTTTTCTTTCCTTTCAAAGTGATTCCTTTCTTGTTCGTACACGCGATTTGTTGCTCTTAACGATTTTACTTATTTATTTCCATGTATATTTACTCTAATTGCCGAAAAGAAATTTTCCGTGCTTTAAAATCCATCCTTCTTATTCTTCAACTTCGCTAACTATAGCTAACCATCACAGTTTCGGAGAAAGTTTTAAATTAGAGCCCCGTTAATCTCTTAAAAGGAATTTTTGATTTTAGTTGTGAGACCACTTGATGCATTTCGACATTCTAAAGTGCCGAAAGTCTAGACGTTTCTTAACCGTCTCTGCCGATTTCGGCTTTTTTTCTGTCCATACCCTCTTCTTTTATTCTTAATCAGGGTTTTAGAATATCCAAATCAGATATAAAATATTTATTAGCCTTCCTCCTCCCCCTCCCCCCCAAAAAAGAGAGAGAAAAAGAATATCATTCGCAACCTCAATTGCTGCTTTGTGAACACAATAGGTTCTCAATTTTTGCTGTTTGCACAAATTTTATTTTTATGATGCCAATAATTAAATAAATCACTATAGGTTTATAATCTTTTTAATAAATTTTAATAGGATAAAAGAAAATATTGCGGTTTTTTTTTTGTTAATTATGGCATCCCCTTAAAATAGGACTGCAACATTTCTTAAGTAAAAATATACAATATTTTTTAATCTCTGAGTACCTTACTATAATTGTCTATTTTAATGAAAACAAAGATTAGGTTAGTTTATTGAAGATGGCAAAGCCGCTAAGGCTATCTGCCTATGAGGAAGATGCTTTCGTTGAGGACTTTCTGAAGAAAACTGCTTCGTATTCCCATTACCCACGGGGAAAGCCACGGAAATCAATCACGCAGTCAGGTTTGCCTAAGCTCGAACCCAACCAGATCGAAATAGCAGTATTCAACGGTGTTAACCATTCGGCCATTGGTGGGGCTAATGGAAACAAAGAGAAACAGAGTTGAATTTAGAATGAAAAGCAATTTAGATAGACAGTATGCAGCGATGTAGAAAATGTTCAAACTACAGTTTTTCAATGTCATTCCCTTTATGATCATAGGGCTATTGAGAATTCTTTTACTTTTTTTTAACACATATAAATCAATACAAGATAAAAGCTATTTTTTAGTGTATTGTATTAATAGGCTAAATTTAAAGCTTTCTGTAAATAGATCAGTGGTATGATAAAGAGTAAAATTCAAAATTTCCTCTCGTTCTTATCAAAGGAGCTCATTTAGTAAAGCAGATTTATTTTATCAGATAGAAAAAACAGATTTCATACATTCAAAGATAAAAAAAAACATACACACATTGTTTGTGTTAACAGAAACATCATGCTCAAAAGTTCACGTCATCTTTGATTTCATTTTATATTTTTGTGACAGTTCACTGAAGAAATTAGGCATCCGAAGGAAAAAAAATGGAATTGAATCCCATCTCAGACAAGGAAAATGTATTGTAAATATTGTAAAGTGTCTTAGCTTTGATCAGCAATTTTTTACAGGAGTTTCTTTTAGAAGTTTTCTGGTCCTTGCTGTGTTATCAAAAAATTCTGAATTCTTTTGAAATGAGTTTTGTTTTTCAGGATTGTTTTAAAACTGCGTCAAATCAAAGGCAATTTCTTTCATTAATTCATAAATCAAACCCTCACTCTAACACAGAAAGCTAATTTTACTGCAATATTTATTCCTGCGAGACTTAGGCATAAACTGATAATCAACTATTTCATCAAAAGAATATTTTTCGAATGAAGAAACCCTTCATAAAGCTGAAACTAATAGTTTTTTACTTGACAGCACTAACGTTTACTCCTCGCGTACTAAAACGAGAATATACACTGAAAAATTTCTTGAATTGTACTTAATTTTGTAAATTACTCTTTGTTTCTCACACATACACTAATGCTTTACAAGAAAATACATATCTATCGTAAATATTCATTCACCTTTCGAAATAAGTTGAATATTATGCAGGAACAATCCAAAATCAACTGAACATATGTTGCATATACATATATTCTGGGCCCACCAGTGGCCGAGTGAGTAAGGCCGCTGAACAGTGTTAGTTCCACATGGGTTAGAATGCTAACGTATGGACTGGATGCATGAGGGTTGGTTTACGCCGCAACGTAAATGTAAATACGCAAGGTTTACGTGGAAATTCTGGCATGAAGTCCTCCCTTCCCTTAAACGAATGTACCCCTTGTGTTGCGCCATAACCAAATAATTAAATAATCGTTATGCTCTTAAATTAAAAAAGTAAGCTTATAGTAATAATAAGTTGTAATGCTGTAGTATGATGTACGAAAATATTTTGAAGCTAACTCGAAATTTCAACATTGTATTTTAAACTGGATATACGACAGATTTACGTACTGCTTTGCAAAAGGGTATTTAATGAAGAAGGTATGGCAGAATGTGAGATGACTAACAGATGATAGAAGTGGGTTTCTTCTGTCTGCAATTAAATGCATTCCGAAATTCTGTTCTCTTATGAATACTATAAAGTATAGTGATATCATCATTTTATTTATTTGCTTGCTTTCTCTTTACTGTGTAACATATGTAGACATTTTCTACATGTTGATAGAAATACCAGTTAAATGATGTATTTCGAGAATAGAGTATCTCTTTGCTTTGTCTCCATTGAAATAGCAACGTATAACGTCAACCAACTACCAGTGTCTACCAGTGTCTACTGCTAACGTCAAACTAATGCTGAGTGTTGCTTAATTTAATTTATTTTCCCCTCATAATGTTTTTGTAATTTTTAAAAGTTATAGTATCCATTATAAGAGACATTTTTCAAACTGCATTAAATGTGAAATGAATAATCCCCGACCAACTGGAACCGAACTTTGAATTCGAATTCTCTTCAGTTCATTGACCTGTAATTACTACGTCCGATATGTGTGAACTAACCTTCTATAATGGTAGGCAATAGTTTAATTTTTTAAATGAATTTCATGTTAAAATACAGATTTTCTGAGGTTCTAAATAAAGACTGCAGATATTCCTTCCTAGTAAGAAAACGTGAAGGACTTATATTATTAATAATTTTAAAAGAAGAAAAAGGAAAATGACTGCTTTGTTTTGAAATTAATCCAAACCGGAGAGTATTGGAAAATATATTTAACTGGAAGTTTAATAATTGAAAACAATAGTTATCTGGAATTAATCTGTGGGTAGAGAGGTCAGAAAAATCTATGAACCCCCTCCCATCTTCAGCCAAGTCATAGGGAAGAGGGAGGGACCCACATGACTCACGCAGTCCAATGAAAGTCCCTACACAGTGCTGCTACCCGGCCTGATGAAGGAAGCCCGGCCCTGCACCAACTGCTACGAGATGAAATTTTCGTTGGAGACTTGCCAATATACTTGGTTTAAAAGAAATTCAAACAATTAGGATTCCGTCAAATTCTGTTCTGTTCACTAAATAGAATTTATCGTGGACATCAATGCAAAATTTTGACCGATATTGTAATTCTCTTGCCCATAATGCAAATCTGAGTTAGAAAAATTTAAAATGCAGTGATACTCGAAGATATTGTTTCAAGAGTACTTTACATATAGACGCGGGTTTGAAAAATACAGCTGAATCTAATTTTTTAAAGAAAGATAACGTGGATATGCATAATAAAATCGCTACTTAGTAAAGAAATCTGTAATGAGACTAATTATATAAAATCTGTCATTTTTAAAGTTAAAATAATGTATTCGATTAAAAACATACACATTCTCATTTCCACGCAACCTATTAACATGCAATTAACTAACTAAGTGATTACACTAAAGTTTAGTTTTTAAGCTTTAAAACAACTTTTTAGATGATCCTCTATTTATGATGCAAACTAACAGAGATTTTCAGATTG
>KK120342.1:457707-506642 GCA_000611955.2 Stegodyphus mimosarum
TGCTGAAGAAATTAAAAACTCTTTTTAAAAGTTGCTGTGCTTATCTCAAAATTTTTTGGACGCAAAAGCAAATCATTTATACCAAAGAATGAAGAGGAAAAGGAATTTGTTTATGAAGATCATGTGTTATGAAAAATAGTTCATTTATAAAGACGTATAAAATTATCGACTGGATTAAGACTTCGTTACTGTATTTTAAACTGATAGCTCAAAGTGATTTTTTAACATTTCTACGGGGTACTGTTGCTTAGGCTTAGCGGATAAAATCTTGTTTGTTACAAATAAAATCCTTAAATTCAAGATGAATTTGGTGCCATTCAAATATATGTAATATCTTTCATTTATCTTTCATACTATAAAAATGCCTTACTCATCGATGTAAAAAGTTAATCATTTAAAAGCCACCTGTATATCATACCAGAATTTGGAAAAAATATTAAACCTGATAAAATACGTTTTTAAGTTCCCAAGTTGGCAATCGCAATTGCAAACAACAATCACATACAATCGCAAGGAAAAAGAACGCACATACAATCGCAATGAAAAGGAAACACGGTATGTTTATTTAATACAATTTTAAAAACGATTTTATGAGCGTAATACCGAGAATTCTATTAAAAAGGAGAAATTTTTCATCGTATTAAAGAAATGAATGATACAAAGATATAACGTTCGAACGTATTTATCTGAGTATCTTCCAACGTTAAGCTAAGTAATATTAAGAATCTGTTCACTACGGTCATCCATCGCAGCAGTCACACATATGTCTAGGCAGTTCAATTGTAATTTTAAATGTGTATTAATTATTCTGCTTAGAATAAATAATCCAAATGGTAAGAACGAAATTCTTTTTGAAGTATGAGTGCTTTAATGTATGGAAATTTTATTGACGGGAATGCTAAAAATATCCATTCTAATGAGAAAAAGACTTAAATGAAAGACAATAAATTCAAAGCCCTACTTTAATTAGCTTAATTAAAAGACCTTACTTTAGTTAAATTAATTCAAATTTGAATTATTAGTTTCATTTTAAATATACTTAAATTCTTTCAAAAACTCGAACTTTATTTATCAAAAACTTATTTCAAACACTGATTCCAATTCCGAAATTTATATTCATTTAAACTGACAGTTTAAATTAATTTAAACTTCAATTCATTAAGAAACTATAAACTTAATTCAATTCTAAACCTTATTTTAGGGACTCGTTGCAATTCAAATGCAACGGTGAGAGAGAATGATTTAAGTTTTACCAAGAAGTGCAGGCATGAATAAGTTTGGTAGAAATTCAGTTTTACCAAGAAGGATGAGCAGAAAATTACGAATAAAGCTGCGAGATAAGATGGAATACGAGAGTAAATTATCACGAAAAACTCTTTTTCCAGTACCTGAAATAATGCTTTATATTTAAAACGTCAATGTATGCAAACGGATACAAAAGTGAAACGTGAAATGGGTTTATCTGTTCAAAACTACCCCTCCTTCGGTCATAGCGTGCACCAAAGAACGTGACAAAATCGAAAACTACTTCCGAACTTTTCCTACCCGTACTTTTCGTCTCATAGCTTTCGTTTCGGAGACATCAGGGAAGGTGAATGCTTATGTAAGAAAAATCGATGAGCTTAAAATAAACTGTTAGCGATTTTCCTCTGTAAGAATGCTATTTGATCTACAGAAACGAACTCGAAAGATGCGAAATCTATTAGCAAATAAATTTATATAAGCACCAAACAAATTTTTTCCTTCGCGTTGCTAATGACAGATGATCCAGTGAACAATTAAGTAAGGTGAAAAATTAAAGTCAAAAGCGAGTGATTGACGGCTTTGTTCGGAGTAATCCAGAGTAAGTTAAATCAAGAAATTTAAGAAACTCTTTATGTATCTCAAACTTTGAATTCGCAAAATTAAAGATAACAACCTAAATTTTAAAAACAAAATCTTCTTGCTTTGTGAAATAACTACAAAATAAGGTCTACACTCCCAGTTTATTTACCGGAAAATAATACATATACACATATATGTATAACTGTTAATGTAAAGATTAAAATTTAAAGGATATATTTACTTTTGTTGGAATAAGAACGGACACTGCCAGTCATGTGCTAACTGAATTCTTATTAAATAAGATAGAATTTACAAAATGTAATATTATAAAAACATTCCATACGCTACTCCAACACTGTAGTGACGTAAATACCATAGCTTACTTAACATTCTAATAAACATTATCGGATTATGGTAAAAATGCGTACAATATTCATGCTTTAATAAATATGTTACGGTGAAACACCGAAATCTGGAGAATATCGACTTTCACCTGTGAATGTCAACATTCACATAGTCGCTTGGTGTATGTCCGAAATATTTTCCAAATACTCTTATTTCTGACTTACACCAGTGAATGTAGACATTCACCATGTACTAATGGTGAATGTTGAATATATGAGAATATTATATTTTCTTCTCCGTAATTCAGTCGCGAAAAAACACACAAGTACTTAAAACGCACAATACATTCAAAATGAGAAAGGAAAATAATAGAAGTTAAAAAACTTACTTAATTATACAGTACGTAGTAAATGAGAAAATAAAATAATAGTAATAAAAAATTACTAAATTATGTGATTCAAATCTGATTAATTGCAACAACTTAAACTATTACGAGACTTTGAATTGCACAAGAGGCCCTTGCTTTTACAACCGCATTTATGGGAAACAGCCAGTCGCCTCTCTTTTCGACCTACACCAGAGCATATCTGTGATTGTCGACATACACCGGTGAGGATCCGAATGTACAAGAATGCAATGTTATATTCGATCTTTCACCGACGTATTTGGTGAATGTTGACATTCTCCGGTGAAAGTCGACATTCTTCAATTTCGGTCTTTCACAGTAACAAATATAACAAGTATGTACTCCAACAGTATTTTTTAACTATATAAGCATCTGAATTTATATTACATATTAAAAAATCTAAAACATACATGAGTACTCTTACTTTTGATTCTAACGAAAAGTGCTTTATCGAGTAGACTATTTTTTACCGCTAAGAACTGCTAACAGAATGCTTCGCGTGTAAAGCCATTAGGTATTTTTGAAGCAAGAGACGTGAAAAATGTGTAATACCTTCGCCGGGACTCCAACCTGGACTTCTCGGAATACGCACGGAGTTGAGCTACCGTTACACCATGAAAGCATGTAGGAAGGAGGAATAAAATACCTTATATACTCCCCCTTTTAAAGGGCGACTGGAGATTAGAGGACCCAGTCGCTAAATACTGATAAGAATAACTCTGTACATAAATAGTGATATTCTTAAATTCAGGGCTTAGTTTTTAAATTTAGAAGTGTCGTAGCCCTATGGAAAGCCGTCATGAAAAGTAAATAAAATAATAAATTGCGAATAATTAAAATCAAATAACAAATCAGTGAAGTTTAGGGCAAGTAGTTAAAATTTTGAAGCTCACTTTATCTGGGAATCCAGCTCATTTACGATTGTTCTCAAAAACTGATAAAGCCGAACCAGACTTCAGCTGAATTTAAAACCTACTTAAATCTTGAGAGTAAGTTCTGTATCAATTCTCGATAGATCATCGGATCAAGTTAAGAATTCTGCCGATTAGTCTATTAAATCAATTAATTCATTACAGAGATACAATGATTCAACTCTTGTTATAAGAAAACAACTAAAAAATAATAAAATATTCTTACTATACGAAACATAAGGGCTGCAAAATAAATTAGAACATGCTATTCATTCACGTATTTCAAAATTCAAGTTTAAGTGTTTATTTTTTGCGGAATCTTTAATTATGAATAGTCATTAGTAAAACACGAGTAGAACAGTGAGATCAGAACTTCGTAAATTTATTTATCTTCAGTTGTGAGTCGTAAACAATAAGCCAGGAAAAGAATACTGATACTTCCATACGATATAAACATTTACATTTTGAGTAAGACGAAATTTTCATTAAAATATTTTCATGGAAGCTAGACATTATTGTAACCAAAACTTTTGCTTATGCAAAGATTAAATCCAAACCGAATGTGCATAAAATAGACAAAAAGAAAGTGCAATTAATCAAACATAGATTGCTTCTTAATAGAACCTAATCCCGGAATGAATTTTACCATTAAAACGAAATTTCTTGTGCATACATATTTATGACTCCAGGGATTTCCACGCTTGTTAAGATGAAATTCGATAGATAACTAGTCCTTTTTATACTTCTCTCGCACTACTTGCTTTGAAAATTTAATTACTAGACACTAAGACGATCTGATAAATTCGTTAACTATAGTACTTTCTATAAAAAGGATTCTTCAGTTTCGTTTTAAATGAATAACTTCGCTGGTTCTTATCTTAGGCAAAAATTACATAGATAGTTTGTACAGTATAAAACTACCATTTTAATGAAATTTTTAAACATTTGGAGATACAAATTTGTGCATAGGAAAAGTTTTAATATATTTATGCGGATATTCTTCTTTACGAAACTGACTTCTAGATAGAAATATCTCCCGCAGCTCTTCACCGGCTTTTGTATGCCTTTGTAATAAACTTGCCCCTTGGCAAACAAGTTATATAATTTTAGGGACATCATTAGTAGTTGCATACTTTTCTCTTGATTTTTCTTATCATTAGTAGTTGCATACTTTTCTCTCGATCATCTTCATTAGTAGTTGCATACTTTTCTCTCAATTTTTCTTATTATGCAATTTTTTTTCATCTTTCTTGAAACTTGTGGTACGATTTACGCACAGGAGAATCACTCATATGCATTTTTAGCAGACACTATTGGAGATGAATTTAAGCTGCAATTTGGGCTTCAGCTTGCAGAAATTTATAACCAAAGTGAATCACGACACGGTAGCATGAAATTCATTAGATATTTTTACACGTCATCTTCAAGAGAAATAAACAATGGCTGGAATTAGTAATCGCTGAGAAAAATGCGTAACATGTTGCGTATCTAATTTTTCTGCACATTAAAATATTTTTCTAATTTGCCATTTGTATTTCGACAACTTTAATAAAAAATGTAATTAAAAAACAACAGTCGTACAAGTATCCCTTTGTTCTCATATGATTTTTGAACATGCTTGCATGTATTCATGTACGTGCAGGTATAGAAACTTCTCCAAGCTATTTTATTTCGTTTCAAAAATTAACCTTCACATATGCCTTTCTATCATTTCTTTCATTATATGTAATTTTCTGGAATAGAACCTGCATTCAGAGAAAGAACATCAATTATTAGATGATTAAAAAGAAATCACAGAAGTTACGCATTTTGTGATTAAGATAAATGCTTCCTTTTAAAACAGTCTACGGCTAAATGGAAAAGAGCATAGTAGTTATTAATTCTGAAGGAGCACTGAATGAAATCCGACATTATGATTGGTTTCTTAATCAGAAAAAGCACGCGAGGCTATCAGGACATTAAGAAAAAGAAATGAAAACGCATCAAGAAAAGATGAAGGAATTAAAAAGATGATTTAAAAATTGAGTAAACTAGGAGAAAAGCTTTAATAAAAAAAACGAAGGTAGCTAAATTAGTTAGAAAATTCAAATAAGAAAATATCTAAATTAAAAGGGAATTTATTACTGTAAAACACTGGTGGACTATATGCCTCGGAATGAATGCCTATAGGGAAAGCTTTCTACGCTTTCTGTGAAACCAACGAACTTCATTAATTAAAAGACTACATATCATTGTTTTTCCCCTGATAAAAAAGGAAAGGTAGTAGGGAAGTGGATTAACGTAAAAGAATCTGGATATAAATTTCATCAATATCGTTTTATATTAATATTAGACGATTCATATTTTTTCATTCTTTTGAATCTGATACCGCCAGCTATTTTTCCGAAAATAAGGTAAAATAATATAAAGTATTTATCCCGCCTTCTTAGCATGCCTTCGTGGGGTAATGGCCAGCACACTCGGTGCGTATACGAGAGGTCCGACGTTCGAGTCCCGTCCTAATGTCTCTACAGTGGCGTCCGAACTGAAAAAAAAAGGTGGCGGATGATGACTCTCCACCACCAGGATTTGGCTGTTGAATACCCTAATCCCCCCGTCGCCCTTTAAAGAGGGAGTATATAAGGTATTTCTCCCGCCTTCCTAGCATGCCCTCGTTGTGTAATGGCCAGCACACTCGGCGCGAATTCGAGAGGTTCAAAGTTCTAGTTCCCGCGAGGGCATAGCTCATTTTTCACGTCTCTCAGCATTAAAACTCCTAATGTCTCTACTACAAAAGCGAATAATTTTTCTAATCACAAACTGTCTACTTACGAAATAACATGAGTCTTTAGTTAGACAGTGCAAAGTTTTTTAGTTTTCGGCAGAAGCCAAAACTTTGTTTGTTAATCAATTAAAGTAAGGCACGTCAGGGCTATGTTTTTAAATAAAGGGATGCCTTCTAGGGAGATTTTATGAGAAAAACTTTCTGTTATTTAAGTTACACATGTATGATAATGCCCATGCATCTAGCTCATTAACTGAGATTCAAATCCGGCCTGAACTGCGTGATCTAAGGGTCTTATTCATCCATTCACTGGCGGATAAAAAGGATGAAATAGTAAGAATTGTTAAAATTCAAAAATGGAAGATCAGATTACTCCTCGAATAATCGATAATATGTACTTCGGCTACCATATATAGAAAAGTGAGCTTTCTTATTATATCCTCAGTTACGAGAAATATGAAATTGATGATTAACATTTTTTTAAATGTTTCTGCTTATGAAGGTGATCAGTTATAAATTTTTAAAACTTAGTTAAAATAAGGTATTTTCTCCTTTTTTTCCGCATGCCTTCCTAGCGTAATTGGAGGCATACTCGTCGCGTTTCCAAGAGGTCCAGGGTTCGAGTCCCGGCGAGGGCACTGTCGATTTCTTCAGATTCCTGCTTCAAAATAATCTAATAACTCTATACTATCATGCCCGAACTAAAAGGTGGTGGACAATAATTCGTCTCTACCAGGATTTTCCGATTGGGTCCCCTAATTCCCAGTCACCCTTTAAAAGGGGGGCAATATAAGGTATTTTCTCTCTCCTTTTCGCAAGGCCTTCGTGATGCAATTGGAAGCATACTCGACACGTATTCGAGAGGTCAATGTGTAAGGTTTTAGTTAAACTAACAAAGTTTCATTCTAATTTTTCCTTTTCTATCTCTTCTCATTTCAACTTCCCGTTAGGATAAGCGCGCGTTTCAGCTTTATGCTAATTTGAAGTGGAGCAAGTTATATTTAAGCGAGAGGTAGGAACCTCTCAGTGTGAGAGAGCTTTTAGTCTCAGACCACGGTTACTCTATTCGACGTTCGCCTGACTAGCTAGTATTTAAATTCTAAGCCGTAGCGTTTTACGTGATTGCTTATTGAAGTAATTCCAAGTGCGTCAGTATTAGTTAAATCTTGCTACGCACCATTTAGTTTAGAGGCCAACCTCGAGTTATAGCTCTGTGAGCAACGACTATTTAATTTCTATTTAGTTTTAGCTTAAATTTGTTTAATTGTTCATTTTAGACCCAAGTGCGGTCTCTACTTTTCTGTATCCCTCCCGAGTTGGGAAATGGTTGTAAATAATTGTGATTTAATAAAAGAGGATTTTAAATCCCTTTAAAGTGCAGTTCTTCTACCACTTAATCACAATATTCTATCACAGAACATAGCTGCATTCAGCTCCCTGTTCCAGATCAGGACTTTAAGCTGTCACAAAGATGTTTTCCAAGAATATGCACCGAACACTCAGTCCTGACAAATGGTTCGAGTCCCGGCGAAGGCATTGTGGATTTCTTCAGTTTCCTGACTTCAAGAAAACCCTAATGTCTCTACAAATTAATAGATCGGAAAATTAACTTCATCTCTGTACATTACAGCTTAAGTCTCTGAGTATAATTTTAATGATTTTCATGTTTTTGGAATGCATAAATGTCTTCTTGCCACTGTTAAACTGCACTTAAAAGTATCTGCAGTTTCTTAGGCAGTGTGCTTCACCGTAGAAAAGATGAAATACCTTGCCAATGATAGAATTGTTTGCTGAAGTTAAGGCTTCACGGCGCAACCCAGAACAAGATGATTTTGAAAGCATATTTTTTTTCAGTTATTTATTCTGAATCACAACTTTTTATTTTAAATGCCAGAAAAAAAAAACATATACAGGGCTCAACTATTTTAGTTAATGGTTTCCAGATCATTAAAAATATTTTCCTCGAAAAATGGTAGATTTTAACAATATATAATCACTTATTATATAATTTAAGGACTGCATCTGAGAAAAGGGAAGAGCACAATACAATAGCTTTGTGTCGCATATTTTTAAGTGTATTCCTTTTCTTCATTCGAATATTACTCATCAATCATTATAATAAACAACATTAAGCATCAATAGCTATAAAATAATGAGAATACGTTCCAAGTATTTTACCTTTTTGTTGAACTTTAAGCTAAATGCATACTGATTACCATTATATATTAGCTCACTTGACATTGTTGACATTTAACGAAAGGAAAGATAAAACATAGCTTTCATATACAGGTCTTAGTTTCTCATCAAAAATTGTATACTATGATCCGTTTGCATAGCAACTCAATTAAAGGCCTTTGACCTGTGATCATTTTCCTCAAGTGAAACTTTTTATGAAAATATTTAAGCAAATCATGATTAAACAATATTTATCACGGGATTTGAAATAAGACTAACGGGGTTTAAATAAGATTATTTATTTTAGTTTTAAAATGGAGTTTACAATTACAGTTACAGATGGATACAATTTTGGAAGAAAATCAAGCAATAAGAAGAAAAGAGCTCACCGAAATCAGTTCACTCCAAACCCGATAAAACATTTTTTATAATTTAAAACAATATAGAAAATAATTATATTTATCTTTCTGCGTTATTTAGCAACAGAAAAGAATATTAATAACTTCAGTACTTGGCTTAGAGATGTTTAAAAGCTACATATGACTCAAAACTACAATTTTTGTAAATAGATCATCAAATCAAGACTCTCCCTTTCTAAAAGAAATCATAGCCCTTTTAACCATATTCTGAAAATTTTGCCTAACCAAAATTAAATCTGCACTAAAATTATACACTTTTTTTCCTTTTAAAGTGAAAAGGAACTAAAGGTGTTTGCTTTATTCGAGATTTACTAAAACGTATGGTAAAAGTTTTGCCAGTCTGAGGTTTGATTATAGAGATAATTTACCTAACTCTTTAATAGGTTATATTTTTTGTAGGATTTGCTAAGATCAGAGTTCTAGAATCAGCTAGGAAGTATAAAGAGATCTTCTCTATCAAATTGATTGGACTCCTCTATTAAAGATAACTAAAAAGAAAGAAAAAAGCGAAAATTGTTTCAATCGGTCTAATTATGTTGATCTAGAATACATGAGACGCAAGCATCAGCAAATTCTACAGTGTCCTTAAACAATTGCCTACCGATGGGCACTAATGGGCAAGTAATAAAAAATTATCTCCGACAGTCGAAAGATATTGAGAGAAGAGTTAGATTGATTTGTCCACCATTAAGAATCTGTATGGAAATGACAATCATTCAGAGGTCTTATCATCTCAGTTGTTGCTGTTCAACAAGGCAAACTAACCCGCAAACCTATCACTGAAATAAAACTGACTGCGAAAGAATTCTGCATTTCCACCAAACACTTGAAAGATTATTTCAACTTGCTTTCTTGAAATCTTTTTGGGCATGTAATAATAAAATATCATATAACCTGGTTCCTAATTAAAATAGTTGTTATTGATATTGCTGGAATAAAAGCATATGAAATCTGCGATAAGGCTGATAACAATTAAATAATTAAAAAGTGTTGTGCTTTAAATAAAAGTCCGACATTTTGAATTAGTTCAGCGGTATTGTAGAATATTCGGAACAGGCTTCAAGTTCGGCCAGCACCCCAAACAAGTTTCCCGAATAAAGGAGACGAAACACGAATTTGCTGGCTGAGGCTGGTGCTTTCTATTTGGTATCCATAGTAACCTGACGGAATAGTGTAGTGACCTCATAGAGCTCCACCATATACGCCTCGCGGAAGGGCCTGCTGAGTTTAACGCACCACCCGGGAGTGTTCTGCTCCCAGTTGCCTTAGCAACGTAATTTGAATCATGCCAAAATAAAGCACAATACGTCCTTAATATTTGATAAATTTGTAGTAGCTTGAGTGGAATTAAGAAAGTTTATAATCAAAAGTTTCCAAATCAGTCGTTAATTGACGAGTAAAAGCTATAAATGCCAGATAAAACTTCATAGAACTTTCAGTTTCATCTGCGTTGCTTACGACGCGCACAGTAACAGATTTGACCCAAATATTCAAAATTCATACCTTTCTTGTATTTACATTAAATGAGAATAAGAAATAATTACATTAAATGAGAATAAATAATAATAAATTTTAAGAATGTTGTTTAGATTTTTTGTTAGCTAACAAATTTTACGAAAAAATAATAGCGATATTATATGTATGGAAATAAAAATAATGTTTATTTTGATCATTTACGATGTGCATGAAATTGTGAAAAAGATTATGATTTCATTTATTTCAAGAAAATAAGCGTAGAATAATTTGTAACTGCTGAAGTTATGCTGGCAATTTTTAATAATTTTAATATCTATGAATATGTGCATATTTGGTGTTAAATGTGCATTTGGTTTCCATGTGAAAGTGATTCGTTTCAAATCGTCTCAGGCACAAGTCTGACACGATTTGAAACGAATCACTTTCATATGGATTTGAAACGAATCACTTTCACATTGAAACTGCATATCAGACACAAGTCTGATCTACAGTTCGTATCAAAAATTCAATTTCCATTGTTTAGTTTTCATTGTTTTTAGAAATACTAGTTTATAAACTTCTTGAAAAATATTTTCGTATTAAAATATGAAGATTTCCTTTCGTAAAATAGCGATTTAGTAATTTCTTGCAAAAAAAACTTTGTTTAACGTTGCTTTTCTGCCAAGACCTGCCTTTGCTAAATATTTTTAAAAAATGCTATTGTAACATGTACTAGATTCAACCGTGTACACCTTACTACTTCAGTATAAATACAAATGCGAATCTATAATACATAAATTCAAAATGACTATCCTTTCTTACTGATTTAGTACGAAGAATTTCTTCTTTCTCTAATCAAGCTTGCAGTCAGAGAAGTAACTGAAGAGCTGCATAATCAAACTCAACATTTTCCAAATAAGAAATTCCGGAGCGGAAGAATTCTAAATCTTGCGTTTCAGAAGAGAGTGAATCAAGGGGAAAATGTCGTAATATATGACAAAGATAATAATACAAAACCTTAAAAACTTAAAAAAATCTTAAACACCATCTTCCGAATGCTGTTAATTGCCAACTCGCTTCTGCCGTCTTTAATATTTCGATATAAAAGCTTCTCTCATCAAGAGCATATTCTCTAATCGACAGCAGAAAAGAAAAATGAAACATTAAATTAAAATACTTATTAAGCAGAATTGTCAAACACGTTGCATCAAGCCTAAACATCAAAGGAGCCTTTCTCTTTTGATTCCTTATTACGAGTAAATTATTATTTAAAGTAAGAATTAGAAAAAAAAAAAAACGCTTGTTTAAGATTTTCAAACAGAGCGCCCATTGTAAAATTAACGGTTTACTAGTTTAAATTTAGAATTTAAATAAAACTCTAAAACTTGCGAGTATAAATAAGATTCTTAGTAAAATTTGATTTTTGAAATATTCTACAAAAAGTAAATCTCAAGACTGCAGTTAAAATAGGCAAAATACATTTATGCCAGCTCTTCATTCGCAGTTTTCATATGCATCTTACTAATACAACGTTTTAAGAAAGAAAACTAAAACCACTAATAATTTGAGCAACCTATTACGATATTATAAGCTCTAGTACTAGTGGATGAAGCACTGCCCAAAAATTATTTCAGGGATTTATTTAAGCCATCATGTATAGACTGAATCATGCTACTTTGAATATTACTATCGCATAGAATCATTTTGCTTATAAGAAGCTAGATTTTTCTTTTAGGTGAAGAAATGTACGTAATTTTATTATACATTAGGGACTTACGTAATGTAAGGTGAAAGCCTTACTTAATTATCGTTGAAGTAACTGTCCAACAGTAAAAATTTCCTACTCGTTGTACTTAGCAAACAGCTTAATTCTCAGGAGGAAATTATAAAGCTTATGTTATTTTGATTAATGTTTGCTAACTTATGCCATCACCTGAATATTTTCTATGTATTTCAGGCTATGAAATGCATAATAGATATGAAATATTTCTTAGCTTATAAAAAGCGACTATTTTTTTTTTATTATTTCTCTTTCTCCTAATAAAATCATTTTTATTTCAGTATCTCATCAGAAATCTTACGTAGTAGCATTTTAAAGTATTCTCTGATCCTGTCACATTAAGTTACGTTAAATATATTTTATTGAATACCTGTGTACTCTAATATTAATAAATGTGGCAAATATATGCGTACTGTACTATTAATAAATGCACTGAGATTCAAATTAGATTAATTTTGGTAATTTGTTAATTATATTGATTATACATAATTTTAAACTGACAGCCTACAATAAAGCTTTCACATCTTGCTTAATACATCAGTGAAGCATTTGAAACAAATTAATATTACAGATCCAAAAATTTTGTTGATTGGAGTTTTATTACATGTACTGAAATTGGCCCCTTTAACATGTATTAAAATATTTTCACAATACAATCATTCGCATGATTATCTTCCTAGATGAAATCCGGGGGAAATTTCAAATGTGATCAATGAATTTAATTTATGTTCAACCAACGGGAATTATGATAATTGTTCTTATCCTGAAAAATTATTTACGAATGTTTAATCTACTTACTACGAAAATCGTTAAAATAACAAATCACAGTTATGAAAAAACGGAATATTTTTAATATTTACAATTCATTATGAAAGATACTAAAGAACAAAAGAAAACTGTGCATGTTTTTAAAAAAAGGTAAAATTATTTGGAAATAATAAGCGCTTATTTTCGCAGAAACTCTAAGGTTTGAGCTAAAATTCTACCTATAAAGCAAAGGGTCATAAGAATTTCCTTTATAGCGCACTACCCATAGACTCATCTCCAGCATCAGATCCTTTTCGAATTGTTCTTTAACTCGTGCAATATCCCACCAGTAGCTGCTGAAGAAAGAACCGATAGAAAACTTTGATGCGAGAGAGACCTTGAAAAGACAACTTTTGTCTCTTTTCGTAAACGGGACGCTAGGATTGAACCTCATCGATCGCCCGGACTGCGCATGGGCATCGCTTCGCAACACGTGGGACCGGGAGGGTCTGCTTCTGCACTGGCGTCCGACAGCTTAAAGAACATCACGAAGCCATCTTTGATCCACCTGTGCTACGGTACACACACATGGTTTCTGCACCTACCATTTCTGCTACCTGTACCTCGTACATCACACCAGAAGCACTGCCATCTCCCGCAGGACGCGGTGCAAGAACTCATCCGAACCGTTATTCTGTACTAAGAGACTTCTTTCCCAGTACCACCTTACTCCTGATCGTTCACTCAGTCCTTTCGCGTTATTTCATTTCGATGCAGTTCCCTAAAGTATTCCGCCGGCAAATGCTTAAGCACTCTGTTTCACTTTAAACCGAAGAGTTACCCGAGTTAGAGATAAAAAAAAGGAAAAGAGTATTTCCTTCTACCGGCATTTGTTTTATTAAAATTATTGGTGCTTTAACAGAACTCTACCTTTTAAATACGAACGAAATAATGCATCACTAAGTTAAGGAATAAAAATTTAATATTTCCGTCTAAAATTTTAATCAAGGTATTTTAAATTATTTCTTAGTTTCGCAGATAATTTCTTACGAAAACCTGTCTACATTGATACCGATATTTTAATACTTAATTATCAGTTCTGAAACGTTTAGGATTTTACCTTCACGAACACTTTACGGTAAATAAAAATTTTCCAATAAATTTATCCGTCTTTCGTAAAATGTTAATAAATTAAAGTCCGCAACATAGGAATGCATTTATCCATTTGTTTCCCTTACATCACGAATAAAACTGAACAGAAGGAATTATTAATATTAACTGATTTTTGTTTATACTGAGATTATTAAAGTTTTAGTATTTTGGTACTTTTTAATTTAATAAAATAAGTTGTAACATTTCTAACCGAAGTTTTCAGCAGCATTGTTATATCTATTGAAAATATGTATACTTTCTTTACCCCTAGGGCTTAAATAATGAATGTCGATGGATGTGCATCCTTTCCTTTACATTTTACGGCAATGAATCAGTGCTTTTTTCCCTACTATATTACATTAGTATCATGACTAAAATAATTAAGTTTAAGGAAGGTAATATTATCTCGTAACACTGAAGGCAAACCAGCTAATTTGAATTTATTTTATCTTAATATGATTCACATGGGCAAAATACATATTTCGGCAAAAACTTGAGTAGATAATAAAATAACAGTTTAACAAATGTTCAAAATAATTTGATGAATATTTTAAATCATTTTTAGTTCAAATCTCTAGTACAAGTTTTAGATGTATAAATTTAAAAACGTTAATAGTAACTGAATATTAAATGATTTATTTCGTGTGATAATAATACTTCCATATAATATCTTCATTGATGTATTGGCATGGCTTTCACAATATCGATTGCAATACTACAAATGCTATTTTACCGACCTTGTTCATATATTTATGTTTTCCTTGACTTTTTATTGCTAAAGATATCAATTTCTTGCTCTCTTGCCCCCATAAAATTTATTTGAATGATAATGGTTCGAAAGTTCCATAGTTCGAAAACAGGAGTGGCATACCACAATTTTCATGCTTCCTGTTCGGAAATAAAATGCTTAATTGTGTCTATAAGTGGCGCCCGAACAGTATTCGGTGGGCATAAGTGGTCATCACTAAGCCTTGACAACTGGGTCCGTTCCTCCTCAGTTTCAAGAATGTAAGGTATTTTCTCCTTTCCTACTGAGTATCTTTCAGGTTTAATTGGAAAGAACGTCCGGCTACCGGTCGGGAGGTCCAAAGTTCGAATTCCAGTGAGGCCATTGCACATTTTCTCCTTTTCCGGCTTCAAAATAAAATGACAAATAGATTGGAGCTTATTATTGCAATTACTTAAACGAACATAATCTTTCAACGCTGTTATGTTTTAATTTGGATATGTGCTTTTATCCTATTACAAACGTTCTTAGAAGAGCAAAAACTGGTCACAATTTTCATAATTATCTTTCATAATGTATATTTTCAAATAAGTCACATAAGCTTCGAAGTTTAACCCTTGGCATTTTTCGCTCGAGCGAACCAACAACTCGAGGCAATTTTATTCATATTTAGTTAATTTCTTACAGCTAACTTAAAATGATTTCACGGAAATATAATGGTTATTTTATGTCTGAAGATACTTGCGGTCCGGTGGCTCTTTTGCCGGATACAAATGACAATCTTTTCGGCATTTCTTCGGATTCTGTGCACATTATCCATTCTGAATTTTCTATCTCTTCTGCGGAATCACTGCCGCTTTCATATTCGATATCTATTAGCCTGATTTTTCGCCTTCTTACACTTCTTGCTTCATCGCTACCTTCATCACATTCCCCTCTCTTATCGTCAAGTACTCTACGCACAGATGTAATTTCGTTCTTCATCAACGAAGAATTGAACTCATCTTCACTTGTATTCCATGCTTAATGGGCTCCTTAACTTTGAAAATAATATTCTTGTGGCCACGACTGTCAAGCTCAATCTAATATCGAAGACGCATATATGACACTAAATCTAAAAAACGTATTTAAGACTGGCTGTTGTTTTATACTCAAATACTATTGAATTCACTCTTGAAGCGATATTGCCCAAACCAAACCTAAATAAACATCTATACCTCTCGAATTACCGAGTCTAACCGAGTGGTGATCGAGAGACACCTCTCGAGTTACCACATCAAATCAAGTGGTGATGGAGTCCCCTCTCGAGTGCAAAGGGGTCATGTTAGCAGGTCAGTGCAAACAGTAAAAACAACAAAACAGAAAATTGAAGTATGAATATTACCGGCCTAATCACATAAAAGTTTGTTTCATCTCATATCATATTCGATAAAAGTACTTTATTCCCTTTTAATAGGATATCTGAAATAAAAGGAATGTTTTAAAAATGAACCTGTAGGAACACATTTGAAATTTTAAAAATAAATTATAGAACACGAAATGTTTAGCAGCTTAATGGGTTAGGCAAACCAAACATTTCAGGATATATCTATGCAAAATTCCGTTTCAGTCTTTGTGCATAAATTTTATTTAGCATACTTTTAAGAAATCTTTATATTTTACATTTTTTTTTAGTTTTCAAAATTCCATTTTGTTTTACTTTAGACTAGGTCTCAGAAGCAAAAATATTTTCTCTCGTGTATCAGGGATCTGTAATGGATGGCCCTTAAAATCGGTAGAGTTTTGTGTTCAAAATCAGCGCTAATTAAATCTAATTATTTTAAATCAGCGCTAATTATTTTTTAAATACATATATATTAATTTTTGACTGCAATGTGGCCATCTAATTTTTAACTTGAATAAAATGTTATTCAAAAATGTTTCTTTTTAGAATAAAATATGAATCAGAAAACCAAACTCTTATATTTATTTTTCCCTAACAGAGGAAATTACAGAATTAGGTATTAATTCCTCTCCATTTTCTGTATTCAAGATCTTCTAGACGTAATATTAACACTAAATTCAAACTAAATGAGTGCGTTGATTGCTCCATATTTTAACGGCGAACAAACCCACGCAAAAAATCTCTTTTTACCAAATAGAAATGTATGTGAGGAGGAAAACTAGTCATTTACTCGCTAACCTCAGATCAATACGCGAAGTCTAATTCTCTTAATATTTAGTACACTTAAGCGCTGCTTTGTATTTATCTTCTAAGGAATATAATCATAATTGAATTAATCTCTTTATAAAATACACTTAAACTGTTTCTAATGAGAGATCTCGAGCCAGTGTGACTGGAAGAATGCGTTTCAGGTTTTCAATTTACTTTTTTAAAATTACCATTCATCTTATAAACTTTTGCACCCCACTTACAATTCAGTTTAACTTGTATACATATTCTATTTCGAGATTTATATACTGTTCTTTTGGTTAAAAATATATATATATATATATTTCTTTTTTTTTTGACGCAACAAATTTATGCTAATTTTTTAAAGCATATTGGAAATTTTATCTGATTCCTTTCTAAAGTATTATCAAAATATATTAAAATGTTTTAGGCAATAATGGAAGTATTGCTTACCCCGAATTCATTCAAAGTCTCTCTAAGTTCTTCGTTTCTTGCCTTTCATGTTGGTAAATATTTGCAGTATATTCTGAATTTTATTTCATCATTCATCAAATGATTTGATTTAAGTAGAATAAACGTTACATTTAGAAGAACCATATTAAGTAAACTTTTCAGCGTAGAAAATAATAACCAGTACTTAACAAAGAAAAGTAATTTCTTTTTCTCAATCTCTGCATGAAGAGTATTTTCCAAAAGAAATTATTTTATGTCCCTAAGCCATAATTTGGTGAAGTAGCTAAGCTAAATTAAATGAAACAGATGATAAATGCATTAATCTTGTTACTGTTTTCGAAGAGAATTTTGCCGTTTAAATTCCGTTACTGTTCCTTGTGAAAAAAAAACAAATAAGAAAATGAGAAAATTACTTTAAGCGATTTAGCTTAGTTAAATCTTTAAAGATATTGAACCATTTACAAAACATTCAGTTCGGCATTTTTAACTTATTTGTTTAACAGCTGATCTCTGTAATAGCGTCATGTCTTCCTGCAGCGGTTGAGAAAAAGCATATTTTATTTTTTCCTCCATAAAATAGCTATAGCTAATAATACGTATTCTGGTGCGCAACAAGGTTAAAAAATCGCTATTTTTAGACTGTTTGATCCCATTCTAATTTTATGCTACATTTATTCAAAGTGTAGTAGCGAACGTATTAAAGCAAAACTTGAAATGTCTCTTTTTTAATTACATACTTACGCAGCACCAAGTTTAATTTTTAATAACTATCTCATTTGTCTTCTAAAATATCTTAGAATTGTGAAAACCGCATTGAAGCTTCAAGAGTACTTTCAGGTTGTAAAAGAAAATTACAAAGAGGATTAACATTCTTTTTGCTTGGCTGGGAAAACGAAATGAAAATTAGATTAATTTTAGAAAATATTGCAGAAAAATAAAAACATCTTCAATTTAATTTTACTAAGTAAGCTAAGGTAACTGAGAATTAACATTTAGTATGCCTCCTCAATTTCTAATCCACAAATAGAGAAAAAAAATCTATGCAAAATGCATTCGCAACGACAGAAAAGATCTTAAAAGCAAACACAATGATATACATGATACACAAATCCCTTAAAGAAAGCAAAATAAAATAAATTCAATCCTACAAAAACCAAGTCTCTAGCATATTTCGCAGCATTTATTTTCATTGGCTCTTTTTATTTTTCTATGTTTATTTTGTATTACATCAGTGATGCTAACATTGCAGTAGTATTTTATTCCTCGAAAATCACCGATTAATCAAGAAACACAATCGGTGAATTCTCATCATATATTTATTAACCCCTTTGTTGCACTAAAATTAAGATTATTAGAATGACCAATAACTATTTGTCCTCTCAAAAGGAAAAGAGGAATTTTGATGTAATTTCAATAAAGTGGAAATTATTTATGTCATTAAGAGTAAGAAATTACTTTATAAGTGTTTAGAAACGACTTTTATTTATTTTTTCCTAAACCCAAAAATATAGTAAACGCCTGCAAGCAATGAGTTATAATAAGAATCCTTTGATTTATTTTTAAACACAGCCTCTCCTCAGTTGTATTTGGTTCTTTAAGTAAATATTTGTAAATTATAACGTGAATAATTATCGTATCCTCAAAACGCATAGCACTCCAATGTTAAGAGGTAGATATTCGTCTAAAATCCAAACTGACTTCTTTTTTCAGAAAACGCAACAGAAATATCCCTTTCCGATTCCTGCTCATAATGCGCAAGAAAGCATTTCTCACAAAACGCGAAATATCGGTTTTACGCACCGTACTTCCGAAAAGCAAAGAGGAAAGTAATCCGAACAAACACATTTCATTCTCCTCAGCGGAAAGAGAAGGAGCAACCTATTCAACTGAATTCGCTACCATAACTACTTTCAATTAGAGTGCCAGAGAAGCTTGCTCTCGACTACTGCTCTTACGCAGAAAGCAGCGCACTTGTTGAATGCTGTGACTATTAGCGGTTGTAAACTCTGGAAACCGGGTTTCACTGGTGAGGGTTGCCTTCTTCTCGTGTCAGGCATGATCAACATGCAGGAGAAAATGATTTTTCGTCCTGTTTTCCAAAGAAGGCTTAGCATCTGTTTTTTCAGCGGTAATCAGCAAAAATTAAGAAAAAGACTCAATCAGAATAAGAATGAGATTTAAATAATCTGTTAGCACAGAGTTATGAAATCAAAAGAAAGAACTAATCCATATAAGAATAATTTAAACTAGTTTCAAGTTTCGGTCGATAAATAATCGATTTTACAGCTGGCAAAATTTTGAAAAAGGAAAGAAACTTACTGGTATTTTGGAGCACGGGACGTAGAGCACTTGGTCCATTGATATGGCACTGGAGGTGTGATCTGCCGGGGGTCCGATTCGAAAGCCCTTCGCCTTGACCCAAAATCGAAATTTGGAATTTTCGGCCTTTGTTTGTTCTTCGCCTTTTAAGATCTTGAGTATTCTGTTATACTTCCTCCGCGTGACAGTTTTGGTCTTCGCGCTGTCACCGTACGTCTTGAGTGCCCAAGCTTGGAAGGATTCGAACATTTCCGTCTTGGAAGCCATGCCTGTGGCGCTTTCGGGACTTTTGAGGGCACTGGGCGAAGGAGTGGAAGCGGGTGGAGAAAGCGCGCTAGATTGCGAGTTGGCAGCTGCTGCAGCTACGGCAGCCGCATGTCTTGTATTACGTCTTCTCTGCTTCATGCAAAGTAAACCTTTTAAACCGACTGCGAAAGAGATTCTAGAGGGTGGTCCATTTCTGCGCGCTGGGCGCTCGGCGGTTGCACGGTTTCTCGCGCACTGGTACGAGTGTGCATCGCACTACACGACCCGCTCCGTGAAACACGCGAATATCGAACTTTAAGTCCAGTGAGCTCGGGACCCTAGGCACACACGCGACGCAGTGTTTGGCGGCCCGTTCGCTGCGCGCGCCGACCGTCGAATGGTGTAGGACCCAATTGCACGCCAGCAGACGCTCTCTTCGGGGGCTGCTCGAGTCGCCGGCCGCACCGATCGCTCTCTGCTCCACTTTCGACTCTTCCTCGCGTTTCTTTAACACGAAGTTGGACATTTTTCCGCCTGAACTCGTACACATCTTTCGACTCTCTAATTAATGGGAATAGTGCATTTTTATGGGATAAGTAATCAATTAATATTTTGGTATAGGACGTATTCACATCAAACTTCAGATTCGTGTAATCATTTTATTATTTTAACAATCCCCTTTGTTTATTTTTTTTCTTTGGCTTCAAATTATTCCACAACCTTCCTTTTTATCTGACATATATGTAAAGATTTAAGATATAAAAAGGAGTTATGAAAGCTTTATATATATATGCGTGTGTGCGAGTATAACATTCATAATGTTTTGTATTTTGCATGAAATTAGTAAAAGTTTTTGAAGGTGATTCATACACATGAATAATATATTTCTTCGTCAGCGCCATTATAATTACATTTTAGAACTAGAAATTCGTGAAAAAAACAGAGTTCCTGTAATTTAAACGCAGATAGGCTTTTATAATTTACGAAGTATTTGTAGAAGCTAGTAAATTTGGCTTTCTCATTTGCTAGCAAAATTGGAGGTTCTAGGCCATAAATAAGTTTCTTCATTCGCTTTTTGTTAGCTACGTTTCTCTTGAAATATATGCTTCAGAAGTTAAGTTTTGAATGCGTTTTCTAAAAACTAAAAATATATTCCTAATTTGGAAACGAAATCATTTCTAGATACTTCGTTTTCATATGAAATATAAATTAATGCATTAAAAGAATAAATTACAACATTTGTATGATACATTTCCTGTTAATTCAGTTTGTAAGGCAGAGATTTTGCCTTTATCACTCTCAGAGGAAGAGCACATAGTGTATATATTAAATACATTAATGATAGTGGCCATAGCGCCGTTAGTGAGCAGAGTGCGGCTCTCGCAGAAGAGTGATGCGGCTCTTATACAGATGCACAGATAAAATACAAACATGAAATATGGTGAATTATAACTACTCAGTATCCAAAAGAAAGTCATTATTTTAATTCATTTCTTTTTACAAAGTTATTAATGAACTTAAACTGGTCAATGTCCAAATGTAATTGTTTTGTTTTATTTCATTTCTTGTTAGTTAAGAAACATAATAGTGTTATTCACCAAATTAATAAAAATGAAAACATTATACTGATCTTATCAATCGATTTTGTAAAAAAAATCTTTAAAATTTAGATTTGCTTGTGGTTTCTTTACAAATTGATGGATGGATATTTGTAGATACTTTACAGATAGGGTCTGCCGATTTTCTTAATCAGTAGCGGTAGAAGCTAATTTTGTGTGATTTTAGAGAGGAACAGAAAACGCAAGTAATGCATTAAGAACATTTCATGCAGAATTTGATGCAAGTTAAAAATAATTTAGAAGCTGATTCGGCTTCCTAATTCATAAGCGATTTTTGGCAACTGGAAAGTTTGAGAATTTCTAATAAATCTGACGATAGTCGCAGCTTAGAAGACGATGCTACCTTTAGAACATTTCGAGAATCTGTAAAATTTGGAGACAAAAGATTATTTGCTGTGGAATGAGCATGCAGGGAAGTATGAAATACTTTTGAAGGAGCAGAAAAAAGGGTGTCCTGGAAGAATTGGAGTATTTAAAAACGGAAAAAGAGTACTTTTTGCCCATAAAGCTTATAATTAGAGAAACCAAAAACACTACAAAGCTTTACCTAGTCTTTGACGCATTATCGCATATTGAAGGCAAACGTCATTAAATGATTGCTTAAAATTAGACATTTGTTTCCATTTGAAAACTGTTTCACTACTTTTAAAATGATGTAAATATGTTTTGGTTTATATTGTTACGAATTTCAAATTTATTTGGCTATTTATTTAGAATTGTAATTAGATTTGCTTCATGTTGCCTTAGCAACGCAGACGATTTTTGAAGAGAAAGCTACGTTAAAAAAAATAACAATAAAAATAAAAGAGCGCGTGCATTTAATGCTTAATAAATAAATATCTCGTAATTACTGTTGCCATCCAGAAAAATCTAGAAAAATCGAGATTGTTTTACTGATAATTAAAAAGCTTATAAAAGCCGAGGTGGTACAGCTCATCTCAGTTAGTTAGTAGTTGTTGTTGCTGTTATACTTGTAGCTGTAAAAAGCGAACTGCTGTTTGTTGCTCAATGCTGTATTGATTGTAGCGATTTCGTTGTGAGATAGAACTATTTTATCTGTTTTGAACTGAGTTTTTGCTAAACGTTTGAGATATTGTGCGAAGATCTGTGAAGAAATATTTCAATATTTTAATTCATTTCTTGTGGAAAGAATAAATTTTTGTTAACTTTTTAACGACTTGTGCATTCAATATATAACGAACCCGTACGCACGTAACAATATGATAATGGCAAAGCACTCGATGCTATCTGCCTAAGTGAAGCTATGACTTTGTGGAGGATTTTCGAAAGGAAACCGGCTCCGTATACTCGTTGCACATGAGTAAAGCCACGAAAGTGCCCATGCAGTCAGTCCGTTTGCGAGATTCGAACCTTGGACCGAACTACCAATCTTCAGCTTCTTTACCGCTCGACCGCTGATGGAACGATGTAAATATGGACTAGTGCATTTTGAAATGTCTAGTTGCGGCTTTCGAACATTTCTGAATTTCAACATTCGGCTGTTTGTGACATGAAATTTGGCCACCCCTGATACATATATTAAATATAGGGGCTCTTTCCTAATTTTCGAAATAGATTGTTCCTTAACTTGCTTTCAAATAAAGAAGTTGCTTTTACGAAATTACAGGAGGTTCATCAAGAACAAAATCAAGCTAATCATCTTTTTAAAGAATCTTGCCGGGAAGAATGTGAGTAAGCCGTCTGCTAAGTTACACAGAGATACCATGCAAATGGGTACTGATAAAAAGATTTCAGCTGCGAAAAATCTTGAAAAATACACTGCTTCATGCCTGGACTCGATTAAGAGGCTTAGTACTCTTATTGCATCTCTATAAACTCACATGAAATTAACGTCTTTAATTCTTAAGAAATGTAATTCAGTTTCAAGAGCTCAAATTAAGTGAGATAAAAACGAATATGCACGTGAAATTATTTGCTTTAAAGAAGTGTTGAAGAATATGACTTTTGCTTATCTAGTGCAACACAAAGTTATATAATAGCTGTAACTAGTTTGCAAATCTTAAAAAAAGGCATTACAATTTTAGTATAACCAGGATAAACTATTGTTGGACAGGAGATTTTTCTGAGTTCTTTGGTTCAGGGCCGCTAGTAATAGAGTGAATAAGACGGTTGAACTCTCGTAGTTTGATACGGAATCGAATTGTAGTGAACGAGATGGCTACATGAGCATTTTTGTGGTGTGTTACTAATGTGAAATGTGAATACGAATCAGTTTCCAGTACAAGGTGTTTAGAAAGACACACTTCCCATTAGGCAGATAATACTTACACGTTTTGCCATAATTGATTAAATAAATGGTATCAGGTCAACTAGGCCCCCTCAATAGAAATTTCTTCTAATAATAAAAATGATAGGTATTACGTATGTAGATGTTGCTTTTATAAAAATATATCTTCTCTAAAACAACAATTAAAAGCATTTTTGTGCAATTTACTAAACCTTTTACTAAAAATTTACAAAATATACGTAGGATGTTTGTAGAGTTCTAGGATTTTAGGCGTACTTTTTCTTATTTCGTCAGTTTCCATCAAAATTTTAAATGCAGTTTTTTACGTAATCCCATTTTAATTGAATATACTTATCT
This sequence comes from Stegodyphus mimosarum, assembly GCA_000611955.2. Lineage (NCBI taxonomy): Eukaryota > Metazoa > Arthropoda > Arachnida > Araneae > Eresidae > Stegodyphus > Stegodyphus mimosarum. The sequence goes on from KK120342.1 coordinate 481,828, forward strand.
AAAAAAAAAATTAGTTTTTAAGCCGTCCTGAAAGAGTTTTTTCAGTGTTTTTTCTCTTTCTCCTCGTAGCATTGTTAAACTTTCAAATCGAACATCCCATAAATGTTTCTTCAAATGTGGAAACATATATCAGAATAGAAATATCGAAACAGAATACTTCTCGCAGACGTTGTCTGAAGTTCTGACATCTTCTTTCCACGAAAAGAAAAGGATTCGCTCTTCGCATCTTCCGTGGTTCCAAAAGCAGTGCTACAAAATCGTCCTTGATCATTTAGACAACTGAATCGGACTAAACAGTATTGCGCTGGATAGCTTCATAAACAAGACTTGTCTCTGGCCAACAGAGTTCCCTATAAGTTTTTAGGAATTGAATCAGAGCTCAATTCCTAGAACTTTGGAAACATGTGACGTATATAAGATAAAATTAAAAACTAAAAGAGAAAAGCTCTTTCAGTGATTATTAAATATAGCTTTGTTCAAGCAAGTAACGAAAATTAATGTTTGACACTGAACGAAAGTTTTAAAATGAGCAAGAAGAAATGTCAATGCACGAAAGTTTTGTTAAATTAGCAAGTACATGCGTCATGTGCTGGTTGGTTAACTGCTTTTGGCAAAACTGGTGAGGGCTATCTGGCTTAGTTTCTGTCTGTTTATTTAATCGATTATTGGAAAACAGGCGATGGTCTCTGTCTAAGAGGAGAAATGTCTTTGGGGAGGACATTTTGCTAGAAAGCGGCTCGTATTTACGTCACACATACGAAAAAAAAAAATCTGCCGGAATCAACACTAAACCTGCCACGAACTACTAACGCCCAGAGGTCTTATCCGCCTGATCACTAAGGGATTATTTCGAGATGGATAAGAACTTCTGAACACTGTTCATTAATTAACACATGATTTCATGATTTTTCTCATGCATAGTGTGCTTTCTGAGATAATACATATCTACATCTCGGCAATATATCTAGAATTATCAGGCTTAATAACGAAGCACCAAATGCAGCTTAAATGCATATTTCTAAAACTAAATTTTTGAATTTTAAAAGTAATTTCTGATTATTATTTTTTTCATCTTTCCATTTATTAGTAGAATAAAAAGTAAATGACTAGCAATAATATCTGTGAATTTTTATGCAGCTTTCAAATTGAAAAGACATGTACTGCTTCCAGTTCAAAAAAATAATATGCTGTTTTCACAGTCCAACTTCTATAAACAGAAACTGAAGGGAGAAGTAAAAAATATCGATTAATTAAAAATTATATACGGAACTATTATTATAAACGGAAAGTTATCATTAATTTCGAATTGACAATCAGTTCGCCTTATCGGATATTTTAACTTATCGAATTCTACTTTATGTTATGAAACTGTAAGTAAAGCTAAACGTTTAGACTAGGAATGAGATCAAACTAAATTCATCGCAACTGCGCCTTTATATACACTCACGTTTGTGAAAATTGCAACACCAAGAAGGAATCGTCATAATTGAATGCAATTTAATACACAGTTGAGTGGTAGTGGTACAAATAAATGATTAAATGTTCAAAGCAAACAAACAAGAACAAGAGATCAGAATCAGTATTTTGTGTGGCCACCACGCGCCGCAATAAGTGCTGATACACGACGTGGCATGGAGTCAAACAAAGTTTGAATGTCTGACTGAGGAAGAGCATTCCATATCGTTTGTACGCGTACCCAAAGTTCGTCTGCAGACGCAACAGGACGAGGATCACGAGCAAGACGCCGACCAATGACATCCCACACATGTTCAATTGGCGACATATCCGGGGAACACGCAGGCCAAGGAAGAAGCTGTACCTGCTGCGCTGCAAAGAAGGATTTAACAATCCGAGCAGTATGAGGGCGGGCATTGTCCTGTTGAAATACAGCGCCTGGCAAGCTTTGAAGGAAGGGAACAGCTTCGGGCTGTAGAACTTCACGGATATACCGGTTGCTGTTCAGATTGCCCACAATTCGTAGCAATTGAGATCGTCTATGATATGCTATGGCGCCCCAGACCATAACTCCGGGTGTTCGTCCACTGTGGCGTTCGATAATGCACTCCGGAAGGTGGCGTTCACCGGCATAGCGTCTGACACGAATGCGGCCATCATGGTACCACAAATTAAAGCGGGATTCGTCAGAAAACACGACATGCTGCCAATCAGCACGCCAGTCTCTATGCTGATTGGCCCATTGTAGCCGCAGGCGGCGATGGTCGTGCGTTAGGGGGATCCTGTATAAAGGAGTCCGTGCGCGCAGTCCACACTGCAGCAGACGTCTACGAATTGATGAAGCACACAATGAAACACCTGTAGCTATTGACCACAGTGCTGCCAATTGTCTAGAGGAAGCTGTACGGTCCGTCCGCGCCATGCGGACCAGGTGTCTATCATCGCGAGCTGACGTCACATTTCGGGGTCCACTCCCGGATTTCCGAGTTGTCCGACACTCGTCCGTCCACTGCTTCCAAACGCGCATCACTGTGCTGCTGTTACGCTGCACACGAGAGGCTACTGCACGATACGACAATCCAGCTTCACGAAGGCCGATGATTCTCCCTCGTTCAAACTCTGTAAGTTGTTCAAATCTCGCTCTCTTTCGTCGACGAGGCATAAGTACAGATTGAGTTAACGTTTACCACTAGCAGATAACCACCGATAACCATACACGCCTCGCTACAGCCGTCTATTTATTCGGATCCATCAGCCGTTCAGAGGACGCTGCTCAGCATACGCATGCGTTACGGATTTGCAATTCTAATCATTTGCATATCATGCGCTACTTTGCATTTCCTGAAAATTTCAGCTCACTCGCGTAAGTTCTTCATGGTGTTGCAATTTTCACAAACGTGAGTGTATATACTCTTATGCATATGTAAATATGTCTATGAAAGTAATTAGTTCCAACATATTTTTACTATTTACTACTATTTACATATACAGTATTTTAAACAACCTTGAACGAATATTACAGGAATCTATTTATAAATATCTCTTAATATGTCGTAGTTTAAAAACCATTCTGCTGTGTAGTTTCAGCGCAAATTTTCAATCAAGGATAGATTAATCAAGAAAAATAAGCTCGTGTTCGGATATTAAGGCAAAAAGGACATCTCAGAATTTTACCGTTGACAGATTTTTCATTGAACTTTGAAGTTGTTTGAGGCAGAATGGAAAATTTTCAACTGCGTAAATTTTGGGAGTAATCCAGTCGATGTGTGAACTTGCGATAAAAAAGTCGGAGCATCGTCACGATTATCGTCACATCATTTCAATTCGGATTTGTGTACCAAAGACTGTACTGTTTACGAAAACCAATAAAAGTATAACGAGACTTTCATCGCATTAACTCATCATGTAAAAAGGAAATGATAATTTCACTGTCATGTGTATTGAAAAAAACGCATGCCACTTCTTAAATATTATTTTAAGTAAAGTATAAGAAAAATTCTTTTAAATAAGTGAAAATTAAACTTACACCAGAGGAAAAAACGGCTTATCAATCAAAAACGACTTGTATTTGTGAGTACTGCAATACAGTACTTGTGAGTATTAAGTATTGCAGTACTTGTGAGTACTGCAATACTTAATTTTTCAAGTAAGTATTGCAGTACTCACAAGTAAGTACTGCAATACTTACTTGAAATTTAAAATTTAAACTTTGCAAGTCAGTCTTATGAAAGCTTTGCTAACATGTCTAGACTCTAACTATAAGGGATTGGAGTAAAATAAATAAATAAAATAACAAATAAAATAAAAGCGAGCAATAAGAAAATAAAAGCGAGCAATTTTTTATATATTGTTGCGTTTTACGGGTTCGTAGATTTGAGAGTATCCGATGAAAACACGATGCAGAACAATAAAAAGCACAATTTATTTACAGGAATCACTATTTACAGCACAGTTCCAAAATTACCTTTAAAAGCGTCGAAAATCTACAATAAATACGCTGAAACAATCAGCAACAGAGCTTCAGGCTGTAACTGTAAAGGTAGCTTCACGGCAACACTACACTTATAATAAACACCGTGGAACAATCACCAATACACTGTCAAGCTATACTGTAAAGTTAGCTTCACGGCAAAGCACTATCTCGATCGCTTTCCGTTCACCAAAACTCTCGCGTAGCAGCTATTCTCACAACTAATCACACTGCTCGCAACACTTCACAATACTTCACAATCTTAATCACACTACTCAACAACCTGCTCTCAGAAACGCAAGGGTTTATATAGCTTTTCTTTAAGTTCCACACGTTTCGAGAAATATCTCGACAGGAAGTTATTCTAGAAGCTTCCCGATTGGACCATGGGATATCGCCAATTTGGTCGCCAAATGGGCGATAAAGTCGCCAATCTGGCAACCCTGCCATACACTATTTTATGGCAACCCTAGTGCTATGCCGGAAAGCTTACATACAGGCGCAACCGCCGAATTTTTCGCAACAATATTATACTTTATGCAACACTTCACTAAATATGATAAGCCGAATTAATGTTAACTGCTTTTCAACAGACAATAATTTCTTTCTCCTTATAACTTTGTCATTGCTATCCGATGGCAATTTCTTAAAATTCCCCTCTCATAGAAAATAGGGCTTAAGCTATGGCAACAGCAGCAATTTTGAAACCTTTCCTTTAAATTTTAGAAGCCTAAGCCTCAGTGCTTCTAAAATCAGCAACAAAAGAATGATCGCTCATAAAATATAGGCACTAGAAAAATAACATGGTCAGATTAAAGGGAGAATAGTACCAGCGGCAACACATCACACTAATCTTACTCATAATATAGCTACAGCGTATTAAATTTTATTTAAATAAGACGTTTCCTGAACGTTGTTAAATGGAGTCAGAAGTGCTCTTTACACTTGGCACGAATTTATCTGACGGTATCAGAAGTAAATAAATTGCAAGAACTAGAATTAGTTTTCATACAGCATTTTTGAGATAAAACTTTACAGTTATCATGTATTGTTTCTCTGTTTCATTTATTTTAGTATAGATCACAATTTATATTAATCGAAGAGACAGGATGCCTTCCTGGAGAACTTTATGAGGGGCAAATGTTCATATTCACTTAACACGTGCTACAATCGGAAAAACATGAACAGAAGTTTCTCATATTAAGCCATTCTCATATTATAATCTGAATTTTAAAGAAAAACTGCATATTAATAACTTTTTCACAATTGTTGACAAATTGAAATCAAGCTGACAAAAAAAGAAGAGCTGCAGGAAGAAACTTCACAACTTTTTAAGAAGTAAATTTCCACGAAATTTCAATTCATCATCTACTCAAGCTGGCAGATATTCTCAATGCTATAAGCTGATTAAAGGTTACTTAGAAAATTTGAACATCAGTATCTCAGCTGAGTTTCAGCAATTTTATTCATACACGCGACTCAAGTTCATAAGTGCAAAACTTCGAAAATGATATCATGTCAAGCTAAACTTTCTAAAAATATCTGTAGAAGGAAATATTTAGTGTGCTGGTCCAAAGTAGACATTTCTATTCATACATGTTTAATTTTGACAAGTTATTGGGCTGAAGTATATTAAAAAATCTAACAGGACAGCAATGCACTATAACCTGCTAACTACTTTGACTGTACTAATAAGTCATATTACGTAAGATTAATTTGAGAATTTGGTTACAGACTCTCCAATTAAAAAGAATAATGAAAATACACAGTCCAGTCACATTAATGTGACCATCTGTCAAAAGCAAGAATAACCACCTTTCGCAGAGCGGACTGCTGCGAGACGTGCAGGAAGAGAGTCACATAGGTCCCTGAAGGTGTTCTCTGGGATGTTGAGCCATGCCGACTCTAATGCCGTGGCCAGCTGCGCTAGATTACGCGGTTGAGGATCCATGGCGCGAACAACTCGATTGAGATGGTCCCACAGATGCTCGATTGGGTTTAAGTCAGGTGAGTTTGCTGGCCAGGGGAGGACGGTAAACTCATCCTGGTGCTCTTCGAACCACGCACGTACACTGGCAGCTGTATGGCACCTCGCATTGTCCTGCTGGAAGATGCCATCATCCTGAGGAAAAACAATGCGCATGTAGGGGTGAACATGGTCCGCAAGGACAGATGCGTACTTGTATTGATCCATTGTGCCTTCCACAATGATCAGTGAACCTAGAGAATGCCAGGAAAACATTCCCCAGACCATAATGCTCCCGCCTCCAGCTTGGACCGTTCCGGCAATGGTTGCAGGGTGGTTCCTTTCAGAGGTTTCACGCCTTATACGCCAACGTCCATCTGTCCGATGGAGCATAAAACGCGATTCATCCGAAAACGCAACCTGTCGCCACTCAGTGGACGTCCAGCTGCTGTACTGGCGTGCAAATTCTAGCCTTCGCCGTCGATGAACAGCAGTCAGCATAGGTGCACGAACCAGGCGTCTGCTTCGGAGGCCCAGACGCAGCAATGTTCGCTGAATAGTACTTTGGGAGACACTTTTGGTAGCCCCTTGGTTCATTTTGGTGGTCAGTTGCTCAACGGTAGCCCGTCTATCTGCCCGAACGCATCTCCGCAACCGTCGTTCGCCTCTGTCATCTATGGCCCGTGGTGCACCACATTTGCCACGTCGCTGATTTTGGACAGTCCCATTTTGCCATGCACGGTACACTTTTACCACGGCGGCACGCGAACAGTTCACAAACTCAGCCGTTTCGGAAATGCTTCCACCCTTGGCCCGAAAGCCAATGATCATGCCCTTTTGGAAGTCGGATAAATCGCTTCGTTTCTGTATTACGCCAACGATTGAAATGTTTTCCGAAGCCCTCACACACCCTTTATATACGCTCAACTGCACTGTGCTGCCACCTGCCTTCTGTGATTGGTTATTTAACTCTGACATGGAAAGTACGTGGTGGTCACATTAATGTGACTGGACTGTGTAAATAAATAGTACAAAAAAGATGAAACTTTAGTTTTATTTTCATAAATGAAATTCCACTTTTCGGTTTGTTGTTTCTATTTTGAATTAGATACATAAGGTGCACCAACGTCTTTAGTTGCATCTGATACCCTTATGAAGCATCTAAACGCTGAGATGAAAATGAATAAAAAAACTGTTTATAAAAAAATTTAGACAGACATCATTAAATGATTTATTTACTTTCCATACTTCCTAAAACAACTACAGAATATGTTATTGTTCTTGTGACTTATCACATTTGTCTGACAGTAACATCAGAACAAGCTTATGAAATTCATCGTGGCAAGAAGAGAAAATGTCATTCAGCATTTAAGGTTCTTGTCGTCGACAAGAGCCTTAAACACCATACGGTTGACAGTATGACTCACCTCAATTCCTCTCCCGGTTTTGGTGGAGAGCACCCCTGCGGAAGGGTCCGAGAGCCTTCCACTCCTCTTCCTCTACAACGAATCTCTCGAGAGGATTTTCGGCTCGACATACATTTAGAATGCTCCCATGCCGCAAAGACACTATACATTTAGAAACATCCATCTCCATAAACTTTACCATCCATCAACTTTACTCCAGGATTCGAACCCGGGTCTTTCGGCACCGCAGTAGACTATTTAACCACTATACCGTATAGGCGGAACTACAGAATATGATTGCTTATGAAGAATTTACCATCACAGGAGTAAAAAGCCGTATTATTGATGGTTTTTTTTAACTCGTATGACAGTTTAACTCTACTCAATTGTTTAAGTTAAGTATTAATACACTCACTTCCAAAAGTTAAGCACGAAGATGTAAAATGCAAAAAAATCAACAAATACTGTTTTGATTGACACAAAATTCGGCAGGAAAGTAGCATATATATTTATGCATAAAACAAAATCAATAATTATATACAGAAATGAAAACAATATTAACTTTTTGTAAGTTATCAGATAATGACATACTGGAGACTTAAACAGAATCATGTATAAAGGGAAAATAAACAGCATAAAATGAAAAAAAGGACATTAGTAGGGCATGTGATCCCCCTTCGTCTGTACAAAGTTTACACCTTGTGACCATGCTTTCAATTAGGTGGTCAACCACCGCAGAATTAAGCAATCGCCATTCTTCTTGTAGAGCAGTTTCCATCTCAATAAGAGTGGCTAGAGGTGGGAAACGGGAAGATGCAGCACGTGAAGGTACACAGTATCCCAAAGACTTTCAATGGGATTAAGGTCGGGCAAATATGCTGGCCACTCCATACGCGCAATCAATTCACTCTCCAGGTAGTCATCAACGATGTCAGCTCTATGGGGACGTGCGTTATCGTCCATTAAAGCAAAAGAAAGGCCAGCTGCTGCAGCGTTGACAACTGTTCGGACAACTGTCTGTGTGGTTTGGAATTGTTTCCATAAACGTGAAATCACAGAATGATGAACACTGAAGAAAAGAGCAACATCTGTGATCGACTGTCCTGCTTCAATGCGCCCCACAGCACGCCAGAGCTCAGAATCTTCCATTCGCCTTCTGGAAGTCATAGAAACACGTATGTCGTGAAAACAAACTGTACGAAAGTTTTAAACTCCTCTATCAGCACTTACAATCAACTTCTGACCCTTCATAAAGCTGGCTTCTTATAAGACTGCCTTTTCTGCATATTTCTTGACATGAAAGAGTGATTGCCTGTTACCTAACATATTTGCATACTTCCATCTACCTCTGCAGCGAATTGCATCCTCTTCAATTCTGATTGGCTTCCGGAAATTAGCATTTTCCTCTCCGTGCTTAACTTTTGGAAGTGAGTGTATTTTGTAACATCTGTTATCAGGACTGAGTATTCCGTGCGAGTTCTTTGAAAACATGGTGAAGTACTTACAAGGGTTCTTCTTCTCAAGTCCTGAACTGGAACAGGGAGCGGAAAATACGCTATGTTCTGGTGTAGATACTGTATTGGCGAATAACTGCACTTGAAAGGGATTTGAAATCCTCTTTTATTAAATCACTATTATTTACACACTTCCCAACTCGGGAGGGATACAGAAAGTAAAAGACCACACTTGGGCCTAACTTAACAATCAAATAAATTTAATACTAAAACTAAAATAGAAAGCTAATTAAGCTTTGCCCACAGAGCGATTCGCGGAGTTTGGCCTCTAACTGAAAGGGTGCGTAGCAAGATATACTAATACTAGCGCACTTCAATTTATTTCAATATGCAACCACGTAGTAAGCACTATGGCTTATAAATTTAGCTGCTAGCTGGTCAGACGAACGTCGAGCAGAATGACCGTGATCTGAGACTAACGCTCTCTCACACTAAGAGTTTCTACCTCTGGTTTAAATAGTATTTGGCTGTACTTCAAAATTAGCATAAGCTGAAAACGCGCGCTTCTTCTGACGGGAAGTTGAAACAGAGAAGAGATAGAAAGATTTAAATTAAAATAAAACTTGGTTAGTTTAACTAAAACCTTACACTGTATGTGGTAAAACTATATTTAAACAGAATTTGTTCGGAAGCTATCAAAAGTATAATTTAATTAAATATATGCAGTATTTCTACAAATTTTCTGAACTTATTTGGTAAACAATCGAAACAAGAACAAACTTACTTTCTCACATTTCAGGCTTCTACATTTTTTAATTCTAATGCTACCTATTTCTTGGCAAGGTCACAGAGACTTTACTTGCATTCGTAGATGCCAATTGTTAAAACACTACTGTAACTAGCTTCCAGAACTTCCGAAATTTTCTCAAAACGGTTTTAAGGAGAAGAAAGCAGCAGCACGAGTTAAATCTAGCGTAAGGAAGGCGATACTTAAAAATAATTAAATATTTTTGATTAGCAGAAAGCATTTGAAGATAATTATATTATCCGAAAATCGTTATATTGGTACTAAAACCCCCTTACCTGTTGGAATATTTTCCAGCCTTATGCACAGAATTCCTTTTAATAGTCGTTCCGTTACTTCTTTGTAGATAATGAAGTTCATATTTTCCTCTCAGACGCAAGTTCTTTGTGCATTACTCCCTAAAAATCAGTGAAGCTGTCCAAAATGGTGTTCATTCGAGATTTTTGAAGTCGACGTTTCTGTGGCTATGGTGAATTTTCTATAATCATACTGATGACAAAAGTTTTATAAGTGAAGCATTAATTTTAGACAGTCTTATTTGAGATACATTAGCGATGAGCTAGTGTTTTAACACGGATTACCATATAAAAATCAGAACTAGAGTTCAGAAATCAGAATTAATTTTTTCCTCCCAGAGTAGACGCTCTTTAACAGATTGTATTGTTATATACTAAGCTGTAAAATACTAGTAGTTTAAACAAATATGAATTGCGTTGTGTTTGTACCCTTTTAAATTTCGTTTCAACAACCCGAAGAGCCTTGCTACTGGTGAAACCATGTTGTGTAATCAGAAATTCAAGTAGACACATAAAATCAATAATACTAACTTAGTTTATTACTTTCCTTAAAACACTGATATCAAACAAATTTACTAACATAAAATTATACTAGTCCCCGGGAACTACCTTATTTAGTTTAGAAAACAAATAGCTAAACATTTATATATTTTCCACAAATACTGCAATCTTAGACAGTAACCACTTCAATTCAAATACTATTGTTTAAGTAATAACTATTTTTATGAGTTAAGATACAAATTAAAATTTTCTATTTCATTTTTCAGTTGTAAGGTTCTTACACCTTATTTATCCCAGAACAAGAGAAAATTCAAATAATGAAGTACAGAGTTAAGTACCTATAGTATTGCACCATAAGAGGAAAAAAAAATTATACCTTTAACTAGAGCAATTTAAGACTGCTCACAAATTTCTTCAGATCTCAGTTAAATCAGCAAATCTTCAAAAATATTAAAGATTTAAATTTTCTACCTTTCAAAATTCTTTACAGCAAACATTTAAATAAAAGTTAAATTCTGATAATAATAGAATCTTTAAAAAAATTCAAGAAATAATTAAACCAGAGAATTTTGGATGAAAAAAAAATCTTTAAGAATTTAAGTTAACATTAAAGTTCAAAAAGAAAAACTTCTTAACTGACGGAAGATGTGAACCTGGAGATTTGGGGGTTCGACGGCAGCTTGGCGGACACCGAACATTCGAAGAATACCCAGTACGCAGGAACTTGGAAGTTTCATCCAGCCTTCTGTATTACGAACTTCAGAGCCATCAGGAAACTCAGGTCGGAACACAGGTTGCTTGGCTATTGATTTTTTCTGTTCTTATAAATTGAAGAAGCGGACTGAGTCTTCATCAGATGGTAGAATTGACGAAGAAATATTTACTTTCCATTTTGAAGGACATTATTTCTGTGGTAGTTGAAGCATGGAAATATAATTTTCTTTCATTTCCTTTTCTATTGCAGAATTATTTCATTTACATTTTTGAAGGACTATTTCCGAAGCCATGGAGTAAGACGTGACAGGAGCCATAAGCCCCCCGTTAAAAAAACAAATTCATCCTTTCTGTTGCAGCAACAAGATGCCCAAGGCGCCCGAGAAAGTTATCTTCTTGTCAGCCGAATGCAAAAACGAAAACGTCCCAACAGCTTCGCAATCCCACCTGCACCCGCTTTTTGTCAGGTCCGGACACTAGATATCGCCAAAACTCGCCAAAAGGGTGAATAAACTGAAACTCTACCCCTCACACAAACCCCTGCTAATATCGTCCAAAAATCGAGGAGTTGAACTGGAACAAAATTCCGAATCTCGCCAAGCCCGCCAAAAGAAGAACCAAGAATTCGACGTAGGCGTGGGAAAACCAGCAAACCTAGGCAACGGACAAAAATTCCTAAGCAAAGGCTTGGAAATCAACTGCAAAAGTGACGCTTTTCAATCCTTTCCCCCTCAACCAAAAAAAATACTCGAAGTGCAAAAATTCGTTGAATAATTAACTGTAACTTAAAAACTGTTTAAGCTAGAGACTTGAAAGTACTCTTAAATTAAAAGGCTAATTTTTCTGCATCCAATGATATAAGTTAAATGAGAATCAACCTAAGTTAAGTAATTTTAAATCAAGTTTATTACCTACGAAAGCACCTAATTCCATTGTCTGTTTCAACGCGTTTACGAGTAACCAGTGGAAGAGACGTACAAATCTTAAAGTACCAAAACCACTAATTAAAATTAAACCAAAGCAAATATAAATACAAGATATTAAATAAAATAACGTTGTGTAGCATAAATTTAGAATAATGAAAATTAATCTTAAGTCAAACTTAAATAATTAAGTGTTACATGAAAATTTGCTACACAACAGTATGTTCGGGAATATTAGCCACTATTGCTGATAGTTAACATCTAGTACCTTAATCAGGAATCATTAAAATCCAGTCCTGGAACTTTTTAAATGAATATGTGTCCAATTTCTTCCGAAAACTTAATTTTAAGCGGAAAACAGAAAGAACTAAGTAAAAAGTGCCTCTTAGAAGTTGCTTAAAATGTTTTCTTTGAAATATTCGATATTTTTTTTGTGTAGGTCTTACGTACGCCGTATGAACGACATCGCTGCTGCTGAAACAACATAAACCATTTATTATCAGTGTAGGTAATTCTGGTTGGACAACATTGCTCAGACTAAATGAAATGACAGTAGAAAAGCAAAATTTCGTATCACAGTAGGCTCTGCTATTGTTTGAGTCTAAGGGATATATCTTTGTTTGCCGATGGTGAATGAATAAAGGCGAGTGTCGTAATGAAATGGAAAACTACAGATTGAATTCCTAATAACTTCTCACTCAGTATTACGTGGCAGCACTTATAATTTAAAATATTATAGAATTTGCTTCTTTAAATTTACATAATATTGCTCATTGTTACACTATTGTTTGCTTAGAGAATGTCTCATTAATTGCCTGCCTGAATGAACGTAAATTATATGCAACTGTATTTCCCATCCAGACTTTTAATTAAACATTTCAATCATATTTCGGAGTTTTCTTCTTTTATATAGCATGTATTTTACTCCAAATTATAAACAGATAAACTTTCACATGTTTCATAAAAGAAGGATATTTTACGATTCAAAGAAGCTGAATTAGAATTTGCATGCTTAGATCTAATAAAAGTTAGCACTGTTATTAAAATGTTTGCCGCGATTCATTATGACTCAAAAAGTAATGTTTCCTTTATTGGCTCAAAAAGTAATGTTCTCTTTCTTTAGTTTTGCTTTTAATCTTCGAATTAATATGCGACCATAAAAAAATGATGACTAATTTAAACTGCAATTTTTTAAACAATTTTTCTGTTATGTTAATAAAATCATGTCTTTTGTTTGTCTTACAAGGTATCACAGTTCAGTTCTCTAAATACAGCTTTTCCAAAGTTAATATTTAGTGAAGAATTCCAAAAGCTGTTATTTGTGACTCAAAAGCTGCTATATATACATACATCTCGAGAAATGAAATATACTCTACTCCTTCCTGATGTTTCTGAAAGAACCTTAATGCTTATGTTATTTGTATTTATATTGTTTGTTAATTCAGTTTCATTTTGTCAGAAGAGGATATCAATTCTTTCACCACCAATTTAACTTTTTTACGCATAACAGTAATTTTATTTGTACTGTACAATATATTCCAATTTTCTGAGATGCAGATGTAATATAATCTGGCTTTTTTATTTAAGGTTAATTTCTGTAGGCAGTAGATAAAAATGATCTAATGTTTGCTACGTTAATTCTGTTCCATAAAAATTTTTGTAATGTTTGCTGGGATACAAATGACCCTCCGGTAATGAAAGGGTTAAAATAATCAAACATCAGATGCTTACTACATATTGCCTACTTCCCTTTTTATTTATTAAAAATTATTAGGTATTTATTCAAATAAGGAAGACAATTGTTCAAGAAATAAAATCCTGTGTTTGATTATTTTAGTATCATGTATACATATCATTTACTACAAAGAAATAGAACTTGATTATAAAAACTATTCAGAATTTTATTTGTCTTTACATTAAGCCTAATGCCCTGCTAATTGTGTATTCAAAACTGAAGAAACTTAATCAATGTGCTTAGCTAATTATTTTAAGGTAGTTTCTTAAATAGTATAACTAAACTGAATTTGACCTAGCCATTCAAGTTCGGATTTTGCTAATAATTTTTAGCAACGAAACAGTTGCGTTCATTTTTATTCAGGTAAGTTAAATTGTAGACAACACATTCCTCCGCTTATACAGATTTGCTGTATTTTTGCCGATTGTTTAAAAACCCAAATTTTCGCGTGACAGTCCGATGTTTATCATAATTTTCAGATTTTAGTTCTTTCAAATTTCATGTTGTAGGCAAATTTAGTTCACTCTGAGGAGCCAGTTCTTTACTCATATAACACAGTCTGTACTGAGAATCATCTTAGTAACTCTAAATTTGAAAAGGTTTTAGCTGTACTTACAGAGCGCTATTTAATATTTCTGTCCCTGTTTCACAGGCTTCGCATGCAAAGCTTATAAAATATCCTTCTTCTTGACAACCTGGGTTTTTCTGAAATTTATGAAGTCATGCATTGCTTCTTCAGTTTCTTCTTCATTCTGCTTATTTCATTTTTAACTTTAAAAAAATGTATTGTTTATAAGGTATTTTAATTCTTAGCATGTCTTCATGGTGCACACTCGACGCGTACTCGAGAGTTCCTGGGTTCGAGTCTGCGAGAGTATTGCACCTTTCTTCACTTTTCTGCTTTAAAAAAATCCTAATGACTCTACAATGACGTCCGAACTAAAAAAAAAATGTGGTGGACGATAATTCTCCACCACCAGGATTTGGCGATTCGTTCTCCTAATCCTCAGTCGCCCTTTAAAAGGGGGAGTATATAAGGCATTTCTCCCGTCTTCTTAGCATGCCTTCGTGGTGTAATGGTCAGCACTCTTGGCGCGTATTCGAGAGGTCCGACGTTCGAGTCCTGGCCAGGGCATTGCTTATTTTTCATGTCTTCTGCTTCGAAATAATCTAATGTCTCGATAGCTTTGTTTGTCTGTTGCATTTTTAAATTTTGAAACAATAATTTCAACAGTTTTTATGTGTAATTTAAAATGCCGAAACCTGTCTTTATAATTACATGACAATTATGCTCACAAGCTTTAATGTTGCTCTAACATTTAAGATATTTTCGCAAAATCTTTCTATATAATATCAATATTCAGATCTATCAGTGTTTTTAATCGATATTTTTATTATAAAAAGTCATTCATTTCTGTCATAATATATCGTCTTTCCTTATAATTCAGAAACTAATTTAGTACCTCTTATTCATCACATTTGCGTATTTTGAACATCTTAAGTGTCAAAATCAATCATAATCAAGAGTGATAATTTATTTACAATGTCGTGTTCATCATCACAAATTAGAACATTTAAAAATTAGCCTTTACAAATTTTAGAAAAAAGTTTTCAGAAAATTTTTCGAGAAATTATAGAATTTATGAACAGAGCCTGATGAAACATTCTGAAGAAGAAAAACAAGCAGACATATATTTTCTTTCCTTTTGTCATAGTTTGTAAAATCGAAACGAAAATATTGCTACTCCGCAGAAATTTTTATTTAAAAATTAAGTTTCTATGAATTTATAATACTTAAACTTCATTGCATGACTCTCGGAAGATTGGCTTAAAACTTAATTACTTGACTTCAGTTAAGCATCTGACTATGACTTGAAACTTGTAACCAATTAAAAATGCAGATCGTCTAAAACATTACTAAACTAAAATGGTTATGTAATGTTTCACTGTATTTTAGTTTCGCGGCGCATTAAATAAGAAATGAGAGAGGAAGGAAAAGATAACAAAAAGTCAAAAAATTATTTAACGTTCTGATTACTAATTTTTTTTATTTCTGCTTAAAATTGACAGGAAACAGCGGCAGAATTTTAAATTAACAGCAAATATTTATTGTTAATATTATAGGAGTTGTTTTTAATTTCCTAATAGTTATTTTTAATAAGTATCGAGTTTTATATAAATGAGGTAAAACCAGTATTTAATGGGAAGTTTCGGTCACTTCCGTAGAAGAGCTCAGAAGTTCTCAGTAGAGTGCCTTTTGGTCATGTCATTGCTTTAAGCCAATCTTATACATTCGGAAGTATTATTACGTGCATGTTAGTATTTGCCGATGCGGTTTAAATAAGGGCCAACTCGGTTAGTTATTTCTGTAAGCTTCGACTTAGTTAGTTAGAATTAGTTTAGTTTCTTATTTTCTATCTTAAGTCCTTAGCCCAAATGGGTGCTTCCTGTAACCCTAGAGGGGCCAACTATAAAATATTCTCTGAGTTCAGCGAATAGTCGCTACACTCTTCTCCAATCATTCTAGTTGCCGAGGACACTCAATTCAACTAGAATCTTACAATACTATTAAGAAAATGTGGAGTACTCTAATATCAAGATTTTGAAGTAGAATTCCTGCTTCCGCTGATGTTATGGAACAGGAGATGATACGGAACAGGAGCTGTTATCAGCATACTTGACTGATACACCATATAGGATTTAACATATTTGTTAATTCAACACCTTTTTATCTATTGTAAAGAGAAGATGGTAAGAAGCGAGAAAATTGAGCGTAGGAGGATTCATGGAACAGGCCTTAACCTAGAGTTTCCTATAGAATCTTTCCTTTTTTTAAATACTGCATTCTCTGGTAGGATGCGTTGAAATTGTAAATATTAAAGGAAGTTTAAAAATACTCTTAGATTTGTAGAGTAAGCATGCAGAAGCAGACAAACATTAATGTATGTCTATGCGTATTATAAATACAACGAAAAAAGGCACATGTAAATAATTAATTAAATGTTCTCTCGACGCCAATAATATTGTTTGAATGACATTAGCTTTGCATATGTTATTCTTACAGGACTCACGCAGGTATACTGCATAATTCGAAAACTTTGCTGACCTCTCAGTAAAAAAAAGTAACAACGAACAGGCTCATTTATATAGATGTCAAGGCTATTTTGGGATTAACATAGCTATTTACTGCCCATCATGCCAGGCAGTTGATTTGCATGGTAAACGTATTTTAGCCGCCTGGTAGTTTGCAGTGGTCTCTAAATGCTATATAACTGCTCTTAAATTAAATTCTGAAATAAACAGACAGTTTCTATAGTTAAGATTAAAGAAGATTCGTAGTGATAATTTTACGTTAACCCTCTCACCGGCCAGGGTTTTCGCTAAGAAAGCACAAATTTCCCAAAACTACTACCAGAAAAATTTATTTTCTTGATTGAATGTAAAAACTTTCCTGGCATTTTATACCTGGATTTATGTACTTTTAATATATTGCCTTAATTTCTTTAACATATTTTAATATGCACGTATATATATGTTCGTACAGATATCACAAAAATATTCTAAGCCGTATATATACGGCCTTGCCGGTTAAAGGAGTTTTTCTTATGTATTAATAAAAAAACTGAGAGATGTCAAATTACAAACTAAAATACGTAACAACGTACCTTAATTTTCGTTGACTTTTATGCATCTGCTTAGCATCTGAATCATAAGTGATTTCGATTTCAAGTAAACGGGCTGGGATTAGATTGGGTACCGTGGTTTTCCCCACGGTAACGTGAACCCGCCAGTTTCTGTTAGAAAGTCCTCTATGTGCTGTGCCATATTAAAAAATGAATCACAGGAAAAGTTATTTTCGTTACCTAGTTTTAAATATTAAGCTATAATTATTCAATACAGTATTCAAATTTCAGCCTACTTAAAGAATTACCATTAATCACAATTGACAAGATTTTAGATTAAAATTTTAAAATAATTAAATTAGCTATGTTGCTATTATAGAACATGAAGCAAACGTTTTTCCATCGCAAAAAGAATTTATGAGGTTTTGCGTCATCTAGAACTAGTAAAGAGTCCTTAACAGACGTGAAGTGAGTCTGAAGATAACTATAAAATCATGGAACAGAGTTTAGAACGTAAATGCTTTGTCTTGTGCTTGCAATATCAGCCACAGCATGTGGTGAGGTAACTAAACAGAACAGTCAAATTCAAGTTAAAACGTCAACTAGTAGCCAAAGACCACACAATTTAAATACACACGAAGTTGGCTTTGTATTTCTAACCGGGGAGTGAAAATCAAGATAACGATGTAATAAGATCAAGGTAATCATCGTAACGATGTAACGCAAAGCCGAATTATTTCATCCATCAGAGCTGACAGGAACTAAACGTAGCACTCACGCACAGCCAAAAAACAATCTATCTTAAACTCCAAAATCCTCAGTTTAAATACCAGCTATTTTATTTGTATTCTGGCGAGGAAAACGGAAAGGAGAAGCTTTAGTAAATATCCAAATCATAATAGTTAGTTAATTTAAATAATAACCCTACAGCTTTATTTTTTAAAATTTACTGATATAATACTTTATATATTGACGTTCAAGTGAAAATATCCTTAGACTATATTTTAATGCTTTCGTAATCACCACCTGACGGACAAAACGTACAAAAAAAAAGACCTAAGCCTATCAAAATATTCACATTTCTTTAGAACAAAGATCGAGCTCACATTTTACAGGACATAAAAGACTTATAAAGTATAATGGTAATAAAAATTTTTATAATTAAGAATAAAACTTTTCTTTCTTTTAGAAAAATACAATAAAATCTAAAACGTAGCCTCTTAGTTTTAGTTTCCAGCTCCCATTTTTATGTGTATAAAGATTCTTTTTATAAGGAAAATTCAATGTATACTTCGTTTACGCAGATAATGTATCTCAACCATAAAAGGTAACTTCTGAATGTTAATGTGCCTTTGCAAGATGCGTCGAAAAAAGTAGTTTCCAAATACAAGAGATTCAGTACATTTACGTATTTTGTTTTCCTTTTTTTATTATTCTCAAAAAGACCGACAATGCATTAATTTTCAAATTTCTCGTCAGTTGGAACAACATCGGACTCAAAATCTGGGGAAAAGATCTTTCTAAGTAAACTATGAGTCCTTTCCTTGTTTTATTCCGTCCGAAGATCTACGGATTTTTCGAAATCTAAGGAAAGTAGCTAAAGGACAATTCACTGAATAAATAACGAAAAGCATCCCAAAGTACTTTTTTTTCAGATCACCATTTAAATTTTGCAGAGTAACCTTCTATGTCAATAATTACATTTTTATATTCACCCATTTAGAGATTCTTGATAGAAAATCCCCTCGAGTGTTCTAGTGGTTTAGTTTGGTTTGGTTTATTTAATTATCATAAAACACTCGAGGTTTATCTGCCTAAAGGGAGGGATGTCTTCGTAGAAAGCTATCTAAGGGAAACTAGCTCGTATACACGTTACACATGTACAAAACCACGAAAACGCCCATGCAGCTAGTCCGTTCGCCAGGTTTCAAACCAGAGACCGAAATGCCAGTGTTCAGCTAGTACTTTAACTCACGGCCGCTGGTGGGACCGAAAGTTTAGGTGATCAGCAGAGGCTAACTGTTGTGACGCTAAGCTTGGGTCGAATCTCGGACAATGCATGGACGTTTGTAAAGCATAAATATTATGTGGTATGGGGCATTTAAAAACTACCATACTAAAGTTATATCTACAGGCTGTAAAGAAATAGCAGACCTTTCGATTCTAGTCTTTGGGATAGTCTGCTGTCGGTAAACTTGCAGTAGATAGTCATCGAGCAATTTGTTTTCATAAATTAATCAGGTCTTTTAAAATTATTCAAATGAAATTTTTTGTAATTATATTTATCCAAACTATTTACAATTATTATCACTAATTTGTGACTATTATACGCAAAATGTATGAGTAGTTAGCTTTTCCTGCTCTTCTTGGATTGTTAGGATACTCACTCAAACCAGAAAATTATGTAAATTGAATGGCAAGCGGCCTAGCTTAAAAATAGAATGTTAATCCTAACCGCAAATTTTATCCCATCTTCATCCTACATCAGACACGTTGAAACCCACCAACACTCTTCAGTTAGGCTCCCCTTTCTCAATATAAATATTTTCGAAAACCCTTTATAATTCTTAATTCGAGGTTGCATTCTACAAGAATTTTCAAACTGGCTAATGATTAAAGACTTACGATTTGCTTACATGAAAGTAAGAATTCCTTACATGAAATTTCCAAAATCAAGAATCTGTACAAGATTTAAATAATACGGCCTGCTTTTTATTATATAGAATCTAATTTATTCGGTAATGATCTATATTTCAAGAGTCCATCTTCCTCTTCAGGTAAAGGTAATAGTAAAATCTGTAAATTACGTTAAAAGAGGAGTTTATTTCTCTGATTACTGATTAATAACTATTGAGTGATATTCTAAACTTTCTTTTATTTTAATTTTAATTAATCGTTTTAATTTTACATATAACTTAGCCGTTTCCTCTCTTCTATAAATCTCATCAATCCAATTCTAAAGATTAATTAAAAAAATCTAAATTAAACTCACAGAAACGAATCTGGCTGTACATTCTGAAAAAGCGAGAATGAGACACCTAGACAGGCATGGAGTCACTAATATTTGCCCATCTGCGTCATGAATCACGTGCTATCCAGATAGTTTAGTGTGAAAAAGTCTTTAGAAAGGAAATATCCTGACTAGTTTGAATCGATGAGAGTAAGATAAATCAGACGTGTTGTCCCAGTTGAGTAGATGGGAGAAAATATTAAAAAAACTTTCCTTGGTTTGTTAATCAGGTCTGTTCTTAGCGTCTTATTAATTTCGTTTTTGCCTGTAGATGACACATATTGAAAGAAGATGTTCTCGCTTTATGGTACATTAATTAATGATACAGACAAATTTATATTTTAAATAATAATTTATTGGCTGTCTTAAATTTTATCATTGCTGTCAGGACTTAATTTCTGAAATCAGAAGCGCCTGAGCCCTATGAAAAGTTGTTAGGAAAAGTAAGCAAAAATAAGCTAATAAGTAATTAAAAATTAATAATCAGATCAAATTAAAATATTAATAAATTAAATTAAATTAATGACAAAAATATTAAGATTTTAAATTTAACTATAAATAAAAATACATGAGCTCATCTTGTTTAAGGTGGGGCTGGAATTACAATTTCTTGTGAAAATGAAAAGTACCGAATAATGCTGTGGGTGAATTTAAGCGCTGGTTGCTTTTGAAGTTTCATTATTACTGCCAGTTTCATAGCCACAAATAACTTTATGACACTTTATGTTTACCTCTGAAATTGAACGTCGTTAGCTCATGACAATTCGGTAGAAAGTAACACTTTGAAATTTCAAATTTTGTACGTAATATTTTCCTTGCTTCCGTATACCATTTGACAGTTAAGAAATTATTATAATGATAAAGAAGAAATGAAGAAAAATTACTATAATAATAAAGAAATTTCTTCGAGCTAGGTTATTAAATCTAAGTAAGATATCTGGCGCGGTAAATTGTGTAGATACATCCCAGTTTTAGGAAAAGCATCCCACTAGGTCTTTGAAAACAGCTAAAATATTTTAGTTCTTCATATTTCTTTGTACTCCCACATTATCATATGTGACAAAGTATTTCAATTTTAAAATTTTACTTCCACCTTCGTGCTGTAGCTTTTTACTCATTAAACTATTAAATTTTCAGTTTCAATTTTCTTTTTAATTTTTTTTTGCGGTGCAGAAATATAGTAGGACAGTATATTATTGGGACCACAATGAATCTTTTGCATAGGCATGTTCTGCCGTTGTGCGCTGTGTGGCAATGAAAATATCTGTACAATTTGACAAAAAAGCAGTGAGCGTTGCTTTGCAAAAGAACAATACTCAGTTTACGCAATATAAAACATTATAAGGTATTCCTCTTGCCTTCTTAGCATGCCTTCGTGGTGAAACGGCCAGCATACTCGGCCCGCATTCAAGAGGTTCGAGTCCCGGCCAGGACATTTCCCCTTTTTGCATGTCTCCTGCTTCGAAATAACTTAATGTCTCTCTCTACAGTGGCGACCGAAATAAAAACAGATTGTGGATGATGATTCTCCACCACCAGAATTTGACGATTGGATCCCCAAATCCCCAGTCGCCCTTTAAAAGGGGGAATATATAAGTTATTTCTCCCGCCTTCTTAGCATGCCATCGTGGTGTAATGGCCAGCACAATCGGCGCGTATTCGAGAGGTCCGAGATTCGAATCCCGGCGAGGGCATTGCTTATTTTTCTTGTCTCCTGCTTCGAAATAATCTAATGTTTCTACAACATAACGCATATTTTTAAGACTAATCTAACTGTAAACGGAAAATTGTCGTGCATGTTGTAGGATTTAAGCATCGTATTAATATGAGGATTCTATGACGCTGAGATGTACAAATTCTTCCTACCTTTAGTAATATAGCAAATGGTGGTAACTTAGTCTTTCTACCAGCGTCTCAAATACTCTCGGCTCGTGATGTGAAAGACTTAGCTACTTTTCTTGAAACTTACTAGAACTATGTGCGTATTTTATTATGTGAGGCTGATGTTGGAGCTTTCAAATATTTGATAAAATTTAGAAACATAAAGTAATGAAAGGAATGGTGTGAAGAAACTCTTAGATAGGTAAACTGTTATGAGTTTTTCAAGAGGTGATTCAGAAAGAGAATTAGCTAAAAGAAGGATAATTTTATTGGGTATGACTTGCGTTGTGGTATTTCTGGTGCTAACGCGTTTCAGTCCAATGATACGATTTTGTGTTGCTTCTCCTAGATAGAACAAATTTTATGAATCAGATATAGTGGTAAAATGATACTATTTTTAATGTATTAGAAGTTGACATTTCGTAGTTACTATATCGAGCTTTATTATATGTCATATGTAACATATCGTTTCTTTATTAAATGCCAAATTGTAAGTAGGATATTGTATCTACTTTTATGACCAGAAATCCTTTTATATTTAATTCATCAGTAAACGCTATGCACTCATGAATTATTATAAAAGAGAAAAATGTTTTGAAAGTTACACCTTTCAAACCATGTACTCAAACTCAATCAAGAAATTTTTTTCATATGTTTTATACCCATTGTCTAGCTTTAATTACTTAAAGAAAGATTTGTTAAAAAAATTTAGCAAAGCTGAAAAATCTACTTTTTCTGCATGTATGTCTGTATTAAAATATGTACAATTTCAGTAGCAGTTAAATCTTGTACAGAGCATATATGCGTTCCCATGATATTCGTGTTTACTGAATTTAATAAACAATAATATGTTACCGAATATGAGACTATGATATTTTCACATCATCTGTTTTTTGTTTAAACGCTTCTACAGAATGCATAATTTTATCAGGAAACTACTTTCCCCAAAAGTTGGTAACGAATGAATGGTAATTAAATCCTTAGTACAATGCTGGTAACATTCCTTAGCTGAAATTTCACTTAATCAAAACAATTAAGAGAAATAACATTGAATTAATGAATCCCAAAACCGGCTACCTTCATTGGGTTGAAAACTATCTTTTTATATATTTCACAATTGTATAAATTGCCTTTTCCATACAATGGTCTTAGTCTATTGTACGCAGAATTATTATTAAGTGGTGGAAAAAAGTATCTGTTCAAATGATGCATTCATATATCGATTAAGTCAATTAAACTTGGAGATGAATTTTTACAAAGTTATTTGAAATTTAAAAGACTTGTTTTAGGATTCATGCTAGCCGCAATCATAAGAGTCCTCCAAATCTTTGATTGATTTATCAAAAGTAATAAATGTGCTTTTTGTCTTAAGATGGAAGCCCCCCCCCCAAAAGTTCACTCGAGGGAAGCCCTTTAATTCATAAATCAGCCATAGTGAATGTTGCGGAACTCCAACTAAAAAGGAAGCATCACGATTCCATTAAGTTTTAAAAATATTTTGCTATGTACCCCAAGTGAATATCTACTATTCTGTGAGAAAATTTGTCAATGGAGAGCTGCTGATCTTTGCGGTATTCCATGGATGTGAAACTGGAAAAGTATGGTTACTTATCAGAAATTATGAGTTTTTATTTTATATTTTTATAAAGTTTAGTGTTTTTTAATACTTGTGATTTTAAAGCATAATGTCTATCTACGAGAAACACAAGTTCGTTGCTTTGCTAATTTCATGTTTAACTTTGTCGTGTTTCCCTTCTGTTTTGAATTTTTATCTTGTTTAAAAAACAGATGTATGAAGCAAAGTTAAATAGATTATTGAATTTAAAGTAGAATCAATAAATACTCTGAACCTAGTAAATTTCAACTGCTTCAAAATTTATTAGCTAATTAATTATTCAAATCTGTGTACGTAAAACGTCCTGAGGTTTTAAGAATTTAGATTTTAGAGCATTTCGCATAATTGCAAACCCTAAACAGGCGGTAGATTATAATTAATTCTAGAATTAGATTATTCGATTAAATGTTACCTAGACATTCGGTTATTTAACAGTAATAATTATAATGAAACTAGAATTTGAACGTTTAGGTAAGTAAAATTTCACATAATTTTTATTTGACAAATGTAAATAAAATTTTGCCAAATACATTAAAAATAATGCTGTGAGTTCTCTTTTCTTTTATGAATCAGTTATTTTATGTTTGGGATTTTTACTGTCACTTCTCACTTCCGTTTGCTCGCCAGAAAACAAATTAGTTCGCTCATATTTAAGGTAATGTTTTAGATTGTAAGACAGAGCTGTTTTGCCTCTCGAGTCCACGTTACTAGGATTGCTAAATAAGATAAGGTTTTCAGTTTTCAACCTTGCTTTATAATTACCGTCAGTTAATATCCACCCGGTTACGTGTTGAAGCAACTTCGCATTAAATTGATTTGCATAGATTTTGGCTACAAAAACCAGTTTACTTGAATTTAAATTTACATTTGATTTACATTGACATACATTTGTATTTAACTTATCTTTGTATTTAACTTTATATGAAATAAAAACAAATTTAGAAGTAATGACCAGCAGGAA
>KK120342.1:506735-527426 GCA_000611955.2 Stegodyphus mimosarum
TAGAATGCTGTGCCGATCCACACAGAAATTTGGCAGTCGAGGCAGATTACATCTTCATTTTATTTTCAGTAAACATACTGCGGCCACAAACTACTTGGCACATTTTGTGCCTATTTCAAGAGGTTTACATTTTTGATAACTTTGCAGAAAGAAAAAAGCAGCAGACAGCAATCCACATAGGCCGAAGAGTAGCGAGCAAGTGCCTTACGTTCAGGGTGAAATCTTAATTCAGTCTGAGTTAGTTTTTTACATCTTCATTTTATTTTCAGTAAACATACTGCGGCCACAAACTACTTGGCACATTTTGTGCCTATTTCAAGAGGTTTACATTTTTGATAACTTTGCAGAAAGAAAAAAGCAGCAGACAGCAATCCACATAGGCCGAAGAGTAGCGAGCAAGTGCCTTACGTTCAGGGTGAAATCTTAATTCAGTCTGAGTTAGTTTTGGTTTACAATGCATTTTGATTGGACAGTTAATATTGCTATAAAATTACTATTGGCTATTCGAGTTTTAGATCCATTTACATCACCAGAATTATGTAAGAGTCATGTGACATTGATTTATTTAGAAATGACGTGGTGCAGAGAGAGGTTACTGTTTTTAGAATTCAAAAGGGAAATTTATGTTCCTAATTTAATCTTTTACGTATTCTGTATTTTTCTTATATATATAACCTTATATTTATACATATACTTTATAGTTGTAAATAGCGCTAAGTTAGGCGAGTTGTTTCTTTATATATATTCTAAGATGTGTAAAATTTGAGACATTAATTATAAATATGTGTGTATCTGTAGCCAGAATTACAGTAAAAATATTAGAAATAAACACCTTTGAGTTATTTTCACGCATGAAGGAAAATATAGAAAACATAAGATGGATATCAGAATTAATTACTGAAAGCTGCGCCGCAACAAAAGCATACCCCTGACATAAATACTTCTCTTTCTAAAGTGCTATGAGTATGTCAGAGAAGAAAATTTGCCTTTAGCATTAGCTTTAGAAATCGGTTTTGATATTTTTGATATAATATTTGGGTTAACGTACTATTAAGTACATAAGATATATATATATTTGTTCGTCGAGAAGTTAGATAAGACTACATTTTATATCTTTCTTGTGGAGTAAATTCAATTTGTGATTCAAAATTTATTTTTCTTCAGGTTAAAGTTGTTGAAAACTAATTAAATAAAAAATAAACGAGAAATTCCCATAAAGCGATTCAGTATAGTCTTATTCCTCGAACTACAATACACAGTAGACGAGTCTAAAATTTTACTTCATGGCATACTCTCAGATATTAAATCATTTTAAGGAACATTTTAAAGTATACTACGCAGTAGAAATTAAGGAGACTATAATTCTGTGTTCATTGTGTTATTTAATCTTAACTTACATTTTATTTGTAACTTTAGTACCTTTTAAACTACAGTAATAGAGATGAATTTAAATTTATATTTTCGCATGTAAATTTACTCGAATTCGGGCTTTGTCTGTGCCCCGTTACGGTCAAGTATTTTCGAACTTTCGTACATCAGTGTATTTATCTTATTACACTGTAATTTAATTTACATAAATATTGAGAAATGACATTATTTTAGCATTTCCTATAACATTTTGCAAATTTGTTGAAATAATGAATGCCTAGTCTGCATTAAAAAATTAATTTTGTAACTATGGCCTAATTAGTCAGAGTTTCGACATGCTATTTAGTACCCTAATTATGTAAAATTTTCATCTTATTTTCTGTACCTATTTTGACTCCATCTTCGTCTAATATCCAATTTATTTCACTTTACAAACACATACAGATTAATTCGACTATTTACATGTAGAGTTTAGTATGATGATCAAATGATTCGTACATCTTAATGATGAAAAATATTCAAATTTCAGTAACGTAGCTTAACTGCTGTTTACTTAGGACGGGAATTTCCCGATCACAACATTCCAAATCACCAAGACCTCTTCTATTCGATGTAGAAATTGATTAGGTTGACGAAGTCAAATATCTAGGAGTCATTCTAGATAAAAAATTGACTTTTCAGAAACATCTCAGGGAAACTGTGAAGAAAATTAATATCACGCTTGCAACTATGTGCCCACTTCTTGGCAGAAGAAGTCATATGTCCGTTTCAATTAAACTCATATAAATCTATACTTCGACCAGCATTACTCTGTGCTAGTCCTGTCTGGGTTCACGCTGCCAAAATTCATCTACACATCCAAGTTCTTCAAAACAAAGCCCTGAGAGAGATTATCAACGCGCCTGGTTCATTCCAAATTCGTATATCCACCGCAATCTCAAAGTAGACACAATCCAAGATTATATTCAGTAACTTGCCAGAAATTTCTTCTATTCTGTTCTCACTCATCCTTACAACTGCATCAGCTATCTTAGGTGCTCTCCATTTCCCACAAATATCCATCTGACATTCTCCATCCTTAACATCTGTTACCCATACTTGACTCTTCAGTTCACTGATTTGGACTTTCTACCAACAACTCACCTTATTCGTCGACTGATGGCGGCCACTTGATTTACACTTACGTCTTTTTGTCCATACTAATTATTTTGTTCTACCGATGCTCTTCACCAGATGCACAGTAAAAGGAAGCAATGCTTTCTGAAACTGTAATTCACATATGAGAAGAGAGAACATTCCAAAACAAAACTGGTTGCCAGATTCATATAATCAAACAAAATCACAAAACAAACGATTAAATAATAACAAAAAGGAAATGCTAAACTTAATAGGTGTGGCAGAAGTAATAGACAAAGCTCATGAATTCTAAATTAGAGGTTTTCTTTTGAGACATAAAATGAAACTTTTTTGAAAACAACAGAATTTTACTTGCAGTTAGGATCCAGTAGACACTGAATTTCTATTCCTTCAGTTTAAAATATTCCAAATAGTGCATTTAAATAGGTTCTGAAATCCGAAGGCTATTTGTCTGCAGTTTTAAGTTACAGGTCCATTATTGTTTAG
The DNA here is from genome assembly GCA_000611955.2 of Stegodyphus mimosarum. NCBI lineage: Eukaryota > Metazoa > Arthropoda > Arachnida > Araneae > Eresidae > Stegodyphus > Stegodyphus mimosarum. Next base: position 509,727 of record KK120342.1, read on the forward strand.
AGGTACATCGTGAAAAAAACTGTGCACTTTTTTCTTCGCACATAATATGTTTGTGCCTATAATATGGGGATGAGGACACTGAATAAAATTTCGGAAAATGGGAGATATTTTATGATATTGATAAGTTAAGCCTGATGACAAGGAATACTTTATGAATGTAATGTTATGCTGTGTAATATTATGTACCTTTAAAAAAGACTTAAGCTCATTGGTTGGGTTTCCTTTGAGAAGAGAAAAATTACATAGTATTAGAGAGATCAGTCGCTTTAAGAAACAATCTTTCATTCTTAAAATGCGTAAGCATTTAAAATCATTGATAATTCAAATAAGAATTTTCCCATTTTTAAATACCGGCTTTTTGATTGTAAATGTGATTTAAATGAAGTTTTCCCTCTCGCTGTAAATAAAAAGGGTAAATCTAATTAATTTTCGCAAAAAAAAAAAAAAGTATAAAAATTGTCAACATTTAATATTATTTTAGACATTTATTTTTAAGACACTCCTTGATGCATTTCATACCTTTTAAAGGTAGTGGGTATTGCATGATTAGGATATAAAATACATCACTAGCTGAAATCCTATAAGAAAACAGTCGGTTATAAAACTCGAAGATTTTAAATGTAAACGTTTCCTTTATTTTTTTGTCCTTGTTGTAAGAAATGTTAAAATTATAAGGTATCTTCTCCCCTTTTCCAGCATGCCTTCGGGGTGTAACGGTAGCAGACTCACCACGTATTCGAGAGTTCCCGGTTCGAGTCCCGACGAGCGCATTGCCCATTTAACATGTCATCTGCTTCAAAAAACCTAATGACTCTGCAGAATAAAATTCAGTGTAAGTCACAGACGGCAGAAAAGGTATGGCATTTCATAGGATGCACAATATTGTCATTTGCGTTATTTTTCTTTAACAAAAAATGTACCTAATTTTTATAATTGGCATATAAAACATTTTGTGATAAATATTTATTTGAACATAGCAATTTAAATAAACTAAATGTAAAACTCTTAATAAGTACAACTCATTTCTATACCGCTTATAGTAAGTCAAAATTCCTCTCATAGTACATGCCACATAAAATCAAAACCCTGTTAAATAAGTTATAATTAATAAGAATACCTACCTTTTAAAACATCAGTTTAGATCTTACGGTCTAAAGTATTTCTGTATTTAAGAGAAATTTGATTGCAATGAAGTTTAATATCTCGTTCTATTTTGTTTCAGCGTAACAGAAGATCTTATTGCAACTAAGGAGATGGTTTATGTTATGTACATATTTCACACAGCGAATGTTAACCCTTTTCTTGAAAAATCTTGAAAATTCATTAATTTCACTAAATACTGGTGTAAAATTATCATACATTAAATGAGTTTACTTCATTGATGTTGTACAATTTTTCTCAAAATTAATACAGATGGGGAAAGAAATGTGTTATCAGATATATTAAAATTTAATCTAAATAAGAGAAATAAATTTTACTGTTTTATGCTTTAATCTCTCTTTGTTTTGCTTCAGTGTATCATACGCTTTTATAATGTCCAGAAAGATGTTTTGTGTTATGCACATATTTCACAAATTCAGTGTTATGTCTTTGCTTAAAAGTACTGTCGATTCAGCAACACTGCCGAGGAAACGCTATACATTAAAATTGTTAACTTTATTGTTATTGCATAATTGCGCTCTTCGTTTAAAAGTCAGTTATTTTAATTAACGTCAGTGTTAAAAAAATTGAATCTAAAAATTATATTTAAAAAGATGTATTGCCAGACATCCTCACATAGCAATGTCTTCTGAATAATAAGTAGTGTAAAAATTGGCGAAACATGTATATAAAAGAGAGTTTAATGCTAACAATAATAATTGCTAATAATAATAATAACGGTAACAATGTAGTTTTAATTGTAATGAAAATGAAAATTTTTAGCTTACCTGAAAAGTATCTGTCTCTGTTTATTACTTGTTTCAACTGCCAGCATTTATTTAGGGTTGAACTGTTACCAGAAAAAGAAACTAACTACAGTATCAATTAACAATTGAAAACATTATTTCAATTTCTGCGTAGCTGCTTATTACATGTTTATGATCTCTCTTAGAAAAGAATCGCTATAAAATTGAAACATTTGATGCCAAAATTTGTAGTAGATAAAAATTCGTTTGATTAATTTACTGAAATATTTATAAATATTAAATACTTATGAATGTGCAAATTTTCCTTCCGTATATCATTCAAAGCACCAGAAACACAGCAATCTTCCTCATACGAAAACATTGTATGAAAGATTATTAGAATTGTTTTCTTAGAGAACTTAAAAATCATCTCTAAGATTCTAGTCTGCAAAAATCTCCTGACAAAACACTCAAAGAATCAGATATTTAACAGTTATGTCACAGTAACATCGACGATAAGATTTTCCTCAATGAAAATGAATTTTAACCAAACCTTCAAAATGAATTTTAACCAAATTAACACACGCAGATTAATCGTACAAACGCCTATGCTTCCCTAATTTTTATTCTTGACTATCACTGAAATAGAAAATAAATTGTTGCATTTAGTTAGTTTATGTTCCTTAAAATATTAGAACTGTCAAATACATCTGTGTCATGTATACGAAGCATGGTTTCAATACGTGTTTTCGATTCCACCAGCATAGTTCCCGACTAAAACAATCAATCTAACACACATTAATTGATTTATTCAGTCTAATGCTCGACGATTCGATGTAGAAAATCAGCTGAGAATAAATCTTCAAACTCATAAATGTATTCCTTATGCTTTGCTGGTCTTACACTTAATTTTTTAAATGACTGCATACCGTAAGCATTACCAACACTTATAATGTTTGCTTAACACCACATTTAAGATTCTGAAGTTCATAAACTGAAATTTAATGTCTGTAATTAAGCTGAATCTTTAAAATTAAATCCCTAGTAATTATATCATAATCGCTATAATTTTAATCCCCGAAGGATGAAATCTATGACAGGACTTGTTTAATATATATTCAAAATTTAGTACAGTTTACACTGTAAATATTGATTAAAATAACTCTTTTAAATCGACTACTGATATTTTAATAAATGTTGGAAATTGGTGTGTGTTATAAGATTTCGAAGTTCATATATTTAGCAGTTTTCATCTGGAATTCACACACTAATCATTAAGTAGGTAATTTATTTAGAATATACTACACATAAAGTAATAACCACAAATTTATTTTATTTTAAAAGTGGTTTTACTTCTTTTCGTAAAACAGATGAACGTCTTTCATCTCACGAAAATATTTGGAAATAGCAATTTCCATACTAGGATCATTATAAGCTGTTTAATTAACTTTCGCAATACACTGCTCGACATTGAAAATGCAACACCAAGAAGAAGTGGTCAGAAAGTGATGAAATTTGGAAAAAAAGACAGAGACAGTAAGCAGCAATAAGTGATCTTTATTTCAAAATGATAGTCAGAATACAGAGCGAGAACGGCGTTGGCTCAGTAGGATGTAGGACCACCGCGGACAGCGATGCACGAAGTAACACATAGAGTCAATAAGAGTGCGGATGGTGTCCTGAGGAATGGCTCTCTATTCCCTTTCAACTTTTTGCCACAGTTCGGCTTCTGAACGAGGCAGAGTCTGCAAACGGCGTCCAATCCCATCCCACACATGTTCGATTGGTGACAGGTCAGGAGAGTGCGGTGGCCAGGGAAGCATCTGTATACCTTGCAGAGCATGTTGGCAGATGCGAGCACTGTGTGGTCGGGCGTTAAGCTGAAAAATGGCAGCCCCTGAAGGTAGGGCATTGCCACCGGCCACAGTGCATTATCCAAGTATCGTTGGGCCGTCATACTGCCCTGAATACGAACTAGAGGTGACCTCGAATCGTAAGCAATAGCGCTCCAAACCATTATGCCACGTTGTTGCGCGGTGGGGCGTTCCACATTTACTGCCGGATTAGATCTGTCTCCACGTCAACGTCACACACGTATGTGGCGACTGTCACTGGATAAACAGAAGCGTGACTCATCTGAGAACACAAGGTTTCGCCTTTCTGTCATCCACATGGCTCCAGTCTGGCACCATTCGAAACGTTGGCGTCTATGCTGTGGGGTCAATGGCATTCTTAACGGACGCCGTGAGTGCAGACCACGTTCAACCAAACGACGGGAAATGGTTCTCGTCGACACGGGAACATCCAGGGTATCTTTCTTGCACATACTGCAAAATCGCGGTACAAGTGACTTGCGGGACGGCCACAGCTTGTCGGCGGATGCGTGGATACACGCGTGCTGCAGCTGTCACTCTGGCTGCACCTGCACCCCTCCTTCTTCCCACATTCCCTTTTTTCAACCATGTTCGCCATAGCCGATGCACCGTGCTCGCATCCATGTGGGTATCAGCTGCTATTTGACGTAAGGACCAACCCGCCCTTCTCAGTCCGATCACCATACCCCTCGTAAAATCGTCTATCTGCTGGCAGTGCCTCCGTTGACGGCGGCCTGGCATTCTCTCCTATTACACGTATTCTCCGGAACAAAAACCAACTTTTTTCGATAATTCCTTTGGCAGAAACAAAGACAAGAACATTGCACATTCTGCACGTTCCTTCCCTTATATCTTACTTCACGTGCGTCGGAGAGCTGCGCATTTCAGATTGTTCGCATAACTCAGTGACGTGCGTCTCCTCTAAAATTTGCATAAATTTCTGACCACTCCTTCTTGGTGTTGCATCTTCAATGTCGAGCAGTGTATTTTAAAACTAAAGTATATTCATTTCTACTTCTTGAATGTATATTAATTTCCAAAGCATAATATAAAGAATATAATATTTTTAGTGAAAATGACTGCTGCTTAACAAAAATTTTGTTTACATTAATTATGAAATACTATTTTGCATACATCGGTATTTTGTAAATACTGCCTGTATCGGTCGCTCTTCAAAACAAACCATGCACTGTCATAAAATAATCGATAAATTTCTCTCGAGGCTTTGTCATTAGTCATTTATATTAGAGAATACATTTATAAAATGTTAAACAGTTGTTGCTTATATAAGCACAATCTTTTCAATAACGGAAGAACGAATGTCTATAAACATCTGAAAATAAAATGGTACAAGAGCTAATCCTTCTTTTTTATATTAATTCTGGTATGACGCCAAGAGTACATTTTGTGAAAAATATCGAATAATACTTTTGTTTATTAAAAAGAATCAACACATTTCGATAAAGAAAAAGAACCATTCTTCATCTGAAGATAACAATTATATTAAAAAATTTCTTTTTGCAATCGTAGCAACCTTTGCTAAGCCACTGATGGTAGCAGAGAAAGAGAGAGCATCTATATGTTACAATATTTCTTCTTGCAGTTTTATTCATATCTTTTCTGAATTCCTAACTTTTATTGTGTAGGCCGCAGGCCGCGGCTTTCGCGTTTATTAAGGTCTTATTCTTATTTTCGTTATTCGCGTTTATTAAATTTTTAGCTTAAATATTCTTGAAAACATGTGAAAATTTGTATTTGGTTTTACAGTGCTTATGTATGAGAGTTGTAATTCAGCTTGAAAGGAACTATATAGAATGGATTGAGAAGACATGAAAACGTTTGTTAAATTCCCCTTGTATTTATGAAATGATTTTAAGTTTTAGAGCCACAAGAAGTATGAACAGAGCTGATTTATTTCCTATATCGTCAGGATTATCATTAAAACATAATACACAGAATTTTAGAATAAGAGATCAATCGAAATTTTAACATTTGTGTGCAGGTAAATTTTAGTAATTCAGTAAGTTGAATAAAATGTTTTAACTGAGTATTTGATTCATTTACTTTAGCACGGTGTTCCATCCTAAATTTTAATGTTCTTTACTTTAGCACTGTCTTCAATCATAAATTTTAATGTTTAGCATTGTAAGAAACATTAATTTAAAATTTTGACATTTTTATTTGTTTCATGAAATTAACGGTGAATGTTCGTTCAGCAGCATTGGAGAATTTCAGAGAAGAGCGCCATTTCGAAATACAAAAGTCAGATGTCAATTTGGTGACTTCGGAAATTTATTCTTTTTGCTATTTTAATTACTAAAAACCCTTTCCATGCAAGCAATATCATCCAAAATTTAAGAGAAAAAAATAAATTATCTTCTCTTAATCATTATAATTATTAAAAATGATTTCCATGAGAATACTATTGTCCAAAATTCCAGAGATGAATGGCTTAATTTTGAACTACGCATTTTGGAGTTCCTGGTAGCTACGAAGGTTTCTTCCTTTAGATATTTTAACTGCTAAAAACTATTTCCATTTTCCACACCATTTAAAAATTTAGACAGGAAGGAAATTAAATGTTTAGCCTTCTTTAGAGCATTTTCTGTTCATGAAGCACTGAAAAGCCAAACCCCTTTGCAGCCATTCTAAGAATTCTAAGATACTTTGTGACTTCTGAAACAAATTTTCATAAACGTAAAGAGCTGTATTAAGTAAATAAAGCTATTTAAATGTGTATAAGCTATTTTCTCGCTCCTTTCTGTCTACCTTCGTGGTGTAACGGTAGCACACTCAGCGCGTATTCCAGAGGTCCAGGTTCAAGTCCCGGCGAGATCATTGCTCATTTTTCATGTTTCTTGCATTCAAACGTACCCTAATGTCTCTACTGTGGCGCCCGAACTAACAGTTGGTGGCTGTTGATTCTTCACCAACAGGATTTGGCGATTGGGTCCCCTAATCCCTAATCGCCCTTTAAAAGGGGAGTATATAAGATACCAGAAGGGGGCGCAGCCACGCCCAGCTATAAGAACGGCCACGGAAGGTTTGGCGTGGCGTCACAATCTCCGTCTGAACTTGACGCTTTCAACCCGGTGATCGAACTTCCATCGTCGCATAACATAATAAAATATGCTTTCTTACATCACATTTGAACTGCCTTATATACCTAATATGCAGTTATTTTATCTCTGTGATCATATTATTTAGGCCTAATTGAGAAAATTAAAAGAATGGCAATTTAAATCGCAAAAAATAATTGAAGAAATAGTGTCAATACATGTTTAACGACTTTTCGTAGATGTTTCTCTTACATAGTGTGATTAATTAAATATCATGCACTCCTTCATGTATGCTTTCCTCGCCTATAAATTTATATTTTCAAAGGATTAAATATTTAAAAATTAATTAAAACATATAAACCTAAAAATTCGAATAACAATGCATACAGCACAATATTATGGTCTGGAATAAATAAAACTGAAACAAAGCGTTACAACGAAAGTTTAGAAAGCAGTGATACCTAGAAAGCAAATGCAAACTTTTGACATTAATAATTCTCTTGTGGTGTCTGCTCACTCGTACAGGTATATCATCATTTCCATATCTCAAAATGGTGGTTTATTAAAGTTTGGACAAGCTAGCTCCTTTCCCTTACTAATAGGGTTCAGACTTAGCGACTTTCAAAGCATTGTTTAGGAGCAGAATTTCTCCGAGTAATAGCTCTACCAAAAGTATGCGATCAGACGTTTATAGGATTCATATCAAGATTTCGCATTGTCAGTTTTATTTGTTTAATATCTTTGGTTTCAAGAACTTCATCAACCGGGTTTGCTTTGCGTGGAAGTGCGTATCATGCATAATATCGAAATTCAGTTCCAGGCATTTCTAGAAATCCTTGTGAAGCATCTTAAGATTTAACTTCAGTATTTCTAAGCAGGCAAAGATACTCTGTCTGTCACGTACAGGGGAGCTCTTCCACTGATATTTATATTCGTTCTCTTAGCTTCACACCTATACCTTCGTAATGATCTCATTCTCTGATGTTAGCGGATATATTTCATGTTCTAGCTCCCATCAAACAGGCTTAAATCAAACATTAAAGTGTAGCTAGACCCATTACTCAAGTGAACACAAACCCACTGCTGTAGATGAAAACTCTCATTTCTAGTAGATAGTGTTTTATTGCAAAAGTTTTATTTCGAAACACCAAAATATAGAGACAGCATAATAAGAGAAAGACCAAATTATCTTCAAAATAATCAATAAATTATTTTTAAAAACTAAGTGATCTCGTTGAAATCATAAATATTCTTTCACATTCATTGAAAAATGCATATTTTAAGAACAGATATAGATTAATATATGATTCTAGAAATTTTTATAACAGGTGGCTATTCTAAAATTCACTAGCAAATAAAACTTGCATAATTTGTCAATCCAGCCTTTATAACAGGATTAATTTTTTATTTAAGCTAAATTCCCTGTCTAGTAGGTCTTCATCAGCTGTTCTAAACGCTGTAGAAGATAAAAGTATTAAACCGCATGAAGAAATTTATTGTACATAAATAACCTAGAAAATGTACTTAAATTTATTGTACACTAATATGTAATAGACTCTGCATCAATCCAGAACAATTTAATTTATCCTGAATTAAAATAGGAGCCTATATCATAATATTTCAAAATGAAATAAATAAGTTAATTTTATCTTGGAAGATAATAAAAGCTTTCTGTAAACTATACCACCAACAGATTCAAAATCGTAAAAAAAAAACGCCTGGGAATTATTTGCTTTCTAGAGATATGATTTTTAACCTAAATAAAATTCTCACTCAAATAGGTTAAAAGATATTACACGCATATTATTATTTTATGAAATTATTTTAACAGCATATTGGTAGCTCATTTTTAGAGTATAATAAAACATACTATCGTTGCACAAAAATAAATCATATATTTAGAAGTTTCAAAGTTTTCGACCAGATCTAAAAGCTTATAACGTCGCTAAAAACTTAATACAAAAACGCAGCTTTTCTTTCCACAGAGAGGCAACGGATTGAGTGATCTCAGATGATGATAGCTTATTGTCTTTAAGAGAAAAACAATATTTTATAATGATTATCGGTATTCCAAATAATAAGCTAAAGTTATTATTTTTCACAGTAATTTCGATTTTAAATTGAAGCCTTTCTATAATTTTACACTTCAACTAAACCATAAGCAAATCTCAGAAAGAAAATTAAAACTATCAAAGTAATTGACTTAAGTAAATGACTCCGGTTATAAATAATACTGGTAATATGGGCAAGAGTTTAGTTAGTTTAAAATAACATTTTGATAAATAAATAACATCTCGATCTTTACTCCCCAACCTAATTTTAGAGTTAAGTGTCTTCAGATAATGAAGATGCTATTTCATATTTCAAACCAGTAAATGTAAATCAGGGATATCCAACCCGTGGCACGGCGGCGTTTCAACGGTGGCACTCGAAGACTTGTTGAAAAATTAAAAGATTTGAAAAATAATAATATCGTCAAATAAACTAACTGACTAAACCTTTAAAAATATTTATTAACAGCAAAAACCTAGTTTGTACGTTTGTTTTATTTATTATATTATTTTTTAAATGTCCACTACTCAAACTCACATATAAAAATCTGCTATTTCTACATAAATTCCATAATCAGTCTACAAATAGCATTTTTGAAACTTTTTATATTTTTTAGTATGTTGGAAAATTTGGAAGTGAATTTGGAATTCATAACTTTTTTTTTTAGATAGTGGCCCTCTTCCCCAAAAAGTTGGCCAGCCTTATATTAGCATTAGTATATATTACATCCGTGATTTTTTATATTTTATATTTTTTCTTAAATTTTTTAATGTTCTTCGCCATTAGGCATTATACGGAGGGGAGGGATGCCCCGTGGAGGACTTTTCAAGGGAAACTGGCTCGTGTCCACTTTAAAACCACAAAAACGTCCATACAACCAGCCCGTTCGCGGGACTCGAACCCTGGCTAAACTACATACTAGTGGTTAACAGCTTTTACCGCTCTGCCGCTGGTGGTCCAATCGTTTATATTTGCTAACTCACTTAGAAAGATACAAGAGCCTTGTTAATTAATCATTTAGTTTTCTTGTTTTTTAAGTTCGGGTTTTTAATTAACTGTGCAGAGAATTATCTCAGCTACATATGGCGCGTCTGCTGTCAGGAGAATTCTCGTCGTGTAAGAGGTTGTGCGGTTTATCTGTTTAGTTTAACTAATAGTACACTTTAAGATGAAAGTCTTCCCTCTTTTGACCCACTCTTTTCATGCCAGAATGTAAGTGAGATAGCGAACGTTTATTCAGACTAAACTAGAAAGAAGTGCTAGTTAAGCAAGAGTTTCGGAAGTTAGTTTTAGCGCATGTCTGCCTATTCCAGGCCACCTTGTGAAGTTGTTATTAGTGACGTGCGTGAGCGGCGTTGAGAGTTCTAGGCATTTGGCTTTGTCTCGCTGGTGTACTACAAACCAGAGCTTTCCCTGCGCATTTATTCATTATGTGAGCCGTTAGGCTAATCTACCACACCTTAAAACTATTATTCGTTACTTATTTCTGTTAAGCCAGAAGTGCTCGGGTTATTGTAACCCAAGTTGGGTCATTTGTTAATTTTATGTTTGAATAAAATGATTTTATACACCCTTCTTATTTCTGTTTTGTTTCGCAAGGCTAGAAGATAATTCTTAAATAGTTCTTTTCAAGTCTATGTTCCCAAAGAAACATAGGCTTTACAAGGTTAGCACGTCTAGCACTGGAAGACGGGAGGTTCGAACCTGCGCGTGAGCACAGTTGATTTTTATTGCTTCATACTTCAAAATTCTTAATAGTCTCTACGAATGATTTGAAGTTTTATCATAATTTTTGATAATTTGTTCTTAATGCTAGGTACATAGCTTTAACTTATTCTTAGCTATTTTTATGCGTAGATCTCCATAAAACCTGTCTAGAACTTCATGATTTTGCAAGAAAACAGAACGGCTCTGCCACGAAATTGTTTTACATTCAGTATAGTCTTAAATTCTTGCTAATTCTGGCTCTATCATTAGTCCACAAACATTAGATTCGTGCATATTTCGAATAAAAAGAAAAATTGTTTCTGTAGCACTTCTTTGTACGAATAACAATGAAATGCATTCGTATAAAGCAGTACTACAGAAAGCTTTAAGCATTTACACATAAAGTTTTAAGCATTATTATTAAGTCAAAAATGCTAAAATTCATTTTAAAGCCAACTTTGAAGCTAAATTTAGTCACCCAAAATATTTTAGCATTTTAATTCCCTTTCTCTTTTTAATTCAAAATAAATGTTTCATTTATGCAGAAAGCTTATGAATTTCTGCATTTATTTATTTATTAGAGCTTAAGAATTTTATTCATTGATGAGCATAAACATTTTACTGAACATATGAACAGTTTCTAGAAAATCTGAATTATAATTAGAGTTGCCTTGTTAGCGGAAAAGTTTAATATATCAATGGATTTGATGATGGGTATTAAAATTGTTCGTAATAAAATTTTCCAACCAAAAGGGATCTATAGGCTAAATTTAAATGCAAATTAGACCTCATCTGAATAACTGAAATGCCTTGTTCCAGTTGAGGATTTCTTTATTATGTATCTAAATGCAGATTTTTTTTCTCAAGTCATTACTAGAAAATCTTGATACATTTCCTAAATTTTGGAGATCACATTTAATAATGAAACTAAAATTAAACCAGAACATTCATGTTACTTCCGATTTTTATCTAAATCTGATTAAATGGATTTTAAGAATTATATTGATTACATTTATAGTCTCTATAGCGTTGAACTAGTCAGAAGATACGGCCAAAAATTGTTATATTATTTACGCCTTAAAAATTCATTTATGAAAGAGTTGTTTAAAAGTTTGTAAGGTACTTTAGTTTTGCTGGCTATTAGTCGTTTAACTTTCCTTCCAGTCCCACTTGATTATGCGAGCTTATTGCAAAATTATATAAATGAAGGAAAAGACAGAAGCAGTTAAAGCATCAAAAGGACTATGATTCCGTCCACAAAGAAATGATTTTTATGCTATTCAAATATACGAAACTGAATATTTCCACCATCGATAATGTTCTCTTTGTTTCATATATGATCGTCAGCTTTGTACTATTGTTTGTTTTAGTTGATTATCACAAAGCATGCAAGACCTATTAGAGATTGGAATGAATGCCTTCGTGGTATATTTTCTAAGAGAAGCTGGCTGTTATTCATGTTAGATTTGAGGCAAACCACAAAAACGCCCACAAAAGCTACCTCCTCCTCAGAATTCGAGTGCAGGTCGAATTGCCAGTTTTCAAGGGTTTTATCCACTTGGTTTCCCCCATGATCGAAAATTAGCTTTGTATCATGCTTTCCATTTGCTGAACAGCCTTTTGCATTGCAATGTGTTCCATTCTTTTTTCTCAGACTTCTTATGGAACTTTTCGAAAGTGAGCAATTTAGGAAACAAAATTGTCATATTATTGGCCATTTTGAGAAACAAAATTCATAAATGCTCATACCCAAAGTGATTGAGTACTTAATAAGAGTTTAACTAAAATGTATAACATTTTATTTAACTAGATCGATTTCTATTTATGTATAAAAACTGCCCACAGGCGACCAAGCGGTAAAGACACTGGACACTGGTAGTTCCGTCTGGGGCTCGAATCTCGGCAAACGGGCTGGCTGCATGTGCGTTTTTGTGGTTTGGCTCATGTATAATGTGTGCAAGATCCAATTTCCCTTAGAAAGTCATCCACAAAAGCATCCCTCTCCTTAGGCAGATAACTCTCGAGGTTTTTGCCGTAATCAAATAAACTTAAACCTAAACCTGTATAAAAGCTACAATGAACATGTTATATAGCTGGTACTTTGTCTTCATGGATGGATTCATAAGTTAGAAATTTTTGTTCCATAAAGTGCTGGAATTTGTTCATGGACGAGTAATAAAGGCTGCAGATCTTCACAGCGATAGCATGCGTAGTTAATCCAATAGTATCCGAGCGGATGAAACTGCTGAACATTGATTGTTTGACTCTGTTCAAATTCTAGTGAACAGGCTGGCTGAATTGCCGTTTTCAGGATTTTCCGCATATGTAATATGAATATGAGCCACTTTATATTGGAAAGACTTCAGCGAAAATATCTCTTCCTTAGCCAGATAGCTTTCTAGCATTTTTGTATAATCTATTATAGAAACAAAAAAGGTGTAAGTTAAAATGATAATAATATTTATTGACATTTTGCACAGGCAAAATTTGCCACGGTTGCTGAAACTGAAACAATCAAGAAAACGCTCTATAGAAGAACTTTATTTGCATTTGTAAGTCCAAGTTGAGAAACGTTTATGCATCTATTGTAAAGCAGTACAGAACTCGAATTATTTTCGGACCTGACACTCAAACTCCGTGAAATGTGACATAAATATATACCTATTCTTGGAGAGGTAATTTGGATAACGCACAAGACCGTTGGTCTTTCATTTCCAAATTGCTTCTTCCAAATTGATCAGCTTGTGTATGTACCTCAGATTTTTGCTTTATTTTTGTTCGCAGGGTTTCGTGAAATTATGAGAATTACAGTGGCTGGCGATTTTCCAGATCGTACTGCAGTAATTCATTGGGTCTAAGGACATGTTGGCTCTTAGCTGACACAACGTAATAAAATGCAGATAAAGACTCACTGCCTCAACGGTATTTTACTTAACTACAAACAGCACTGCCATATCAATACCACATCCTTTATTTTCAAACTCTAGTAGCAAAACTAAATATTCTCTTAAAGACAAAACATTGGATTTTAAAAAGAGGTCCAGTATGAAAACTGTTGCCAAAAAAGATAGTACAATAATATGCGAAGTGAACATTTATAACTATTAAAAGGTTTGTGAGTTACTTTTCAATTAATTACTTACATTTTATGCCGTTACATTTACACATTTTGTACCGTTACAGATTCTTACGGCTGATTATTTCCTTCTTTTTATGAATAACAGAGGATCCTAAGTTGGAAGTGCTTGACATTTCTTAGCTTTGTTGTTTTCTGATTCATCATGTTTACGAAATTTTCCTTTTGATTTCTAAAAATCTTGAACTGTTAATCGTTTTCTTTTAATAGAATTCTTATTCTATTCAAAGAAAGCTATTAACAGAAAATGAAAACAGCTAAACACAGTTAATTTAAATCTTGCTTCTATTCAGTCAAGCGGGCTAGTTGCAAAAGCATTTTTGTAGATTTCCCAAACTATATGAATATAAGCCACCTTCTCTTAAATCCTCTACAGAGGATACCTGTACTGAACAAATGCCTCTACAAAGGCCTTTGTACCCCTTGGCAGATAGCTTCGCATAGTTTGATTTAATTGATGAAATAAAAAAAGATTTTCGTTCTCCTTTCTTTAATTCTTTAACAGTTCTCCGTCAGAAAGATCTAGTATGGAACATGCGCAAGAAACGTATATTCGTGATGGCATTTCAAGCTTCTCATCTATAATAAATAACGCAGCTGGTAGTCTTTATAAACCCAAATTTCAGTCCTGTACTATCCTAAGATACATGAAAATTTCGTTTTGTATGCATCTAGCAAAACCTTTCTCATAAATGTAAAACACGTTTCATAAATAAAAGAGCAAATAAAAGCAGTTACGAGCCGCCATATAATTGATTGATTTGATTAATATCAACTGCATTTGAGCTACCTTCCGTTGCTGTTGCTTGACACAATATCCTATCATAAGCTTTAATTCAGCTGCCAAGAAAGATTAATATACTACCTGAAATACGGAAAAATTTGCCAAGGCAAATCAGTTTTATTTAGAACGCCTTATATTTAGTTAGGTACTCAGAAAGTTAGCTAATTACGCCCTCTAAATGTCCCTTTCGGTGTTATTTTGATTTATGTCATTAAGATTCTTATGTTATTTCAATTCAGTTTAGTTAAAAGCTGTACAATTCTAATTGACACTGAATTGTAGTACCCTTTAATTTAATTGTAATTAGTAAAACACAAGCTAATTATCATTTTTAAAAATGTTTTCATGTTCTTCAAGTTTGTTAACAAAATTTTTCTTCTCTTTTCTAATCTAACGAAGCGGCTGTTTCGCATGGAGAAATGGGCTTATCAGCTAATTATGCGGCCTTGATTGTTTTAATTTAAATGTCAAAAACATGTCCTTTGGGACTGTCAAAGTCTACTATGGCATTGCTACCATATGGTAAAATGTCCACTTTTACAGTGACCAGTTACTGAACCAACAGAAAGTTCTATAGCGGTACAGGGTTAAGGGGAACTGAGATGGATTTTGTCATCAGAGCTTCCCTCCACCGATAGAGCAGCTGGTCCACTTAGAAATGGTGCTTATCAGCCTGCTTAAACCCTGCCAGTGATTGTAATTTTGTTCGCTGATGTACCAATACCTTGAAACAATATGCATGTTATACCTTTTTTCAAGTTTATAACATTTCTTTTTACTGCCTTTTGCTATAGCAGGATGCCATCTAGTTATTTAGTTGATTGGAGATTCCAGAAGCTATTTTAGCCCATTTCTGGATACGTCTGAGAGCGTACGTGTTACAGTAAATGTTTTTTGCTCATACATATTTGTTTTCAGCTGATGGAATGCGGAGATGATAAGCAGTTGTTTCTGGGCAGTCAAAAATATAATGGTTTGGGTCTCCGACCCCTTCACATATGCACTGCACACTGTTCCAAAAACCAAAGCTAAACAAATAACTCATGCATGACCGTGTTTCCTCAGGAATTGTGTCATCTCAGAAGTACCACTGTGTAATTTATCTTTGATCTTGGGAAAGTAATTATATACTCTCCTGCCGATATCGTCGTTATCCCAGGAACTTCGCTACTGCTCCATCAAAAAAGCAATAGTAGTCGTCTTCATGTGCTATCTAGGCCATGTGTCTGCTTTTTCATTCGCGTGTACTCCAGTATGTGCACGGAGCCATTGGAGCTTTGTTCTGATATTTGTCGGCAAGGAAAGTAGCATCCTCTGAATCTCCTTGATTCTAGTGTTCCGACTTTTCCAACCCTGTATAGAAGGGAGACTTGACGCTGGGTCAGAACATATGGTTATATTGTTAGTTCGTGACTAACTGGAATGCTATAGTGAACTGCTGCTCTAAGTGCTGCAAGCCAGCTTGAAACCCTGTATAAACAGAATTTAGTTTTCGTGCCCAGATAAATTCACTATTGATGCCTCGTACCACACAAAAGCCACATGCCCCTTTGATCGATCAGTATATACCGTATATGACTGGAAAGTTGAAGGAGCTTGTAGTTTTGTATCAACAGCGAATTCTGCTGGTCGTCAGGACACTGTTTTGCAATTGCTTTCATAGTCGGTGCTAATGAATTCTCTGTCCCTCAGAGATGTATTAGTATGCAGTCTAAGTGTGGGAACTATGGCATTTTCCCGTTATACAACGAGATGGAAGGGGAGAAGGATAGTACATTTAACACACTGGTAGGGGATACTCTGTATCCCCGACAGATGCTCAGAAGAAAATGTCGTTGTGGAGATCTGAGCTGCAGGATCATACCTTTTGTGATATGAGAACCTCACACAGAGGTCCCATGCAAGGTTGTTTTTTGAGCTAATGTCTGATACCCTACTCTTAGCATCCGAAAGGATACTCCACATTTGGATGCTGTGGTTCTGTTAAATGAGTTAGACAACTTGATCAATCGTTGTTTAATTTGCACTTTATGTTCATGCCAGGTAAGTCGTCATCAATGTAAATTCCCAAATATTTTACGTGTTTCACAATTTTAATGTTATTTCCATCAATTTTTACACAAGGGGTGTTATTATGTCTTCGATCTGTACTAATGAGTATACATTGAGTTTTAAATACAGATAATAATGATTTTTAACGTATATTTTAATTTTATAACAGTTATTTTACGTTTCAAGTGCTTTGATATCTTGTCTTCACTTACAGCTTCCTACCAGAATGAGTTTTTAGAATCGCTTTGAATGCAAATGAGTTAGAAGTATTATTAAAGGAAGGTTCAACTTACTTCGAAAGAGAAAGAGCTAGGAATCCAGAGTAGCGTGTGTTGACTTTCGGGGTAAAAACTCTCTTGAAGGTGTTACGCTCGGCCGTTTATTACGTGCCTTTTGATATTCGCTGGCTAGTTAAAATTAAGGGCCAACTACGTTAGATAACTGTGTTAGCTTCAGCTAAGTCTCTTAGTTAGTTCTAATTTAGCTGTTATTTTATATTTTGAGTTAAGTGGGGGCTTTGTTGTAAGCCCGAAAAAAGGGGCCAATGCTTCATCTTATTTTGAGTGAAATAAAGCGTAGTTAACCTTTTTTGAGTCTACGACTTTAGTAATTTGAACTAAACGGTAAGTTGCTTAAAAGCTAAATAGGTTCCTCGGCATTTACTTTAGGCAAAAAGAGTGAGGAGCTCTACAAGCTTATGCTCTTTTGAGCAGCTTGTGAATGAGTTCACTGCATGTTGGGCTTTAGTTTCATACTCTCTTCTTGAACGACCTTTTACAACTAGCAGAAAATCATATGCATATGAATGTTTATATTTGTGTCATTCTCAAATAGGATGAATGCAGAGTCTCCTATCGTGTTCCATAATAATGGTCCAAGACGAGACCCCTGAAGCAACCCGTGTTGATGGAGGTCACATAGACTCCTTCGTCAGTTGGATATGTTTGTTGTTAAGTAGCTCTTCAGGAATTTGTATAGCGTTTTTAGACAAGTCATGTTCTTCCGTCTTTTTAATACATCAGGGCACTACAATGAATCAAAGGTGCTTTGTATATCTATTGAAATTATGAATGTGTTAATATTATCACATCTGTTATTTATGATAACTGAACACAGCTCCTGCAAGACATGATCCAATGACAAATTATCT